>ML736428.1:0-29679 GCA_009193595.1 Aspergillus bertholletiae | reverse complement strand
GCCTTTGCCCCAACCGGGGATGGGTGGGTCACATGCCTAGGCGGTGAACCACGGCCGTTAAATACAATCAATCAATCAATCAATCAATCAATCATAGGACCTCATGTCTCCCAGTTCTAGCTTTAGTTTCTAGTTTCTAGTTTCTTTTAGATTCATCAAGAATTCAAGATATTTTGTTTTGACACCTTCCTTCAACCGTCCACAAAAGTAGGTATTCATATTAGTCCAGACACATACAGATAAATTGATTATATATATACTATTGACGCTGCCTAATTAGGCCTAACGCTCTGTTTCTTCCTAAGCGATATCTTCTTCACACAGTCATGTTGATAGATTCAAGAAGCGATAATCTACTCAAGGAATTCAACCAACTTCCTATACCTTCCATCATATACTAAAGGTTGATTCATGGACCTAGTAGTACGCGTAGCATCTAAATATCGTAGCTGTGCGGGTATTCTCGGCGCGAGCGGTGACCTTTCGCGGAAAAGCCCTTGTGTAAATTGAGACAGACATCTAGAATATATAATCAGAGTTCCGCAGAACTCTGTAAAAGCCCCAGGCGTTGCAGAAATCTACGTTAATTTTACTAAATTGGGTCTACTTTTGGTACAACACTGGAGGACTTGAAAAGTGCAAGAGAAGTGCTCAGTTCTCTACTACAGACCTGCAACCGCGAACAGCTGGCTTTTTCCCATGCTTCTAAGGTCTTTGGAGTGAGAGATTCTCCAAGTATTATGTGTAACAGCTTTCTATACCAGGGACGTCAGATCAACAGGCGTAACAACGTCATATATCCGCACAGTCAGGGGCGGTACAAGATATATACAAGAGTATCATATCCCAGCAGATAGACGGCAGTTGAAAAGTCAGACTATTATAAATTGTGTTGATGCGATGGTTTAAATATTTCCAAACAGCCGAGAGGCTAACATGAATGATATTGGATATAATTCAAATGAGATATGGAGCACATTTCCGTTGCTCTCCTGTTTCACAATAATCTATCAGGATGTCAGCTCTAGCCCTACCTTGTGAGATCTCCGGCTTGATAATCTAATCTTTGGCTTCCAGGTTGCCTGTTACTTGATAGTAGGTACAGCAAGGGGAGACACACGGACAACAGCCCTACAAGAGGCTGATGGCTGGCCTTACGATTAAGGCGATTATAAGCTTTATCCAGTACGGTTATAACATCATTATGGCAGTGAAGGAATATAGTACTGAATCAATCCAGGCAATACTAAAATGAATCCAAGAATTTACTAAGATTTCTCTTTTCTATCATCTTATAGTTCCGCAGAAGAGCATAAAACAAGTGACACGAACAAATATTGACGCAAATTCAACAAGACTCCATGATAAACTGTGAGGTTTTAAGCTTCAGGATTTGTACCTATGTCGAAGATATCCCTATACCTAAGATGATTAAAGGAAGGATATACGTGGTGCGGCTCACGTTCGTTTTCCAAATATTGGTTTTGATCTAGCAGATCCGATCCCATAGCATTTATACATAATTATGTATGAATTACTAGCCACTTGTACTACTGGCCTATATTCCACAAGAGTACTCGCTTAAGCGATTGGCTTGATATAATCATACACATTGCGCTATTAAAGTGCTGATCGCCACGGAGAAACATCCGGTTCCCAATCGGGAAACAGACGGTCCTCAACCCGAAACTATTGCTAGATGGGGTCTCTCTTCCTTGAGTAATGCAAGAAATTTAAGCGAGCATTCTAAGTTGGTTTTACATGATTCATGAACTGGGTCTGAAACCTGCCCACATGGTTTGGTTTCGTTACGCAAATGTCTTACGACTATGGATCGGCCAGGTGTCAGTGGATACCATTACGAATGCCACACGATGGGAACTGCCGATCACCAGTTGCAAGGACACTCCGAGGCTCTAGCAGCCCCAATGATTAAGATAATGGATCCGCCCGTTGAGGTATCAGGTTAAAAGCAGGCGTGCATTGATCTAGGACCCTGCATAGTTGTCATGCTAGGCTGCTATGAGAGTTACCACGTTGTTCTAACATGATGTGGGAGACTGTCTTGGGGGGGGGGGGGGGGTTCCCTTATTCTGGGATTTCTAGAACTATATGGTGAAAATATGATATATTATAGAGGATTCGGCAGTGGACTGCTAAAAATGCATGTAATTTATTCTACATAGCCCTCTATGTTTGCGATAGTTCTCGGACGCGGGAGGATTGCACAATCTCGATGCTAGAGTATTTCTGAAAGCACTCGTGGGGCGAGTACTCCGTAGGGCCTTTGATATTCATCACCAAACTATTTTGGCACAAGTAGTAAATAATCCTCACCATTTTGATCAATAATAGCCTAAGCTTCTCGAACAGCTGGAAAACATAGACATCAACGTTGGTTTTATGTTTATATTCGTAAATTCGTGCGGCATGGTTATTGTCTTATCCATGCCTACGTCTATTTAAGTGTTCTATTTTAAGATAGTTTGTATACATGGAAAAAGGAAAGTAAAAGAGAGGATGAGTGACTTAGCACTCGGGGTTTGGAGAGCGATGTACCGTATATTCTACATCCTTCTTGATGATCATCCTCGTACTCCCCTCACTCCCAATACTGTTTCGCTCGTCACGATCGGAATGACCACCTGTCGATGAGCCAGGTTGCGTGGAGGTAATTGTCGTCTCTCCGGCTCTAACCTTCGGTTGGAATAGATCTGGCTCGGGTCCGGCAACGGATCGATTCTGAAGGGACTGTAAAGCGTAACTACCTTGGTTGCTGCGACCGCGATCTGACGCGTAAGGGTAACTCCGACTCGTGCTGAGGTTGGAGTCGCCAGCGGTACCATAGGATGTTGTGACGGCATTCATGAATGGACGGAGGCAGAAGGCGGTACAGGCAATCAAGGAGTAGTTGAGAGCGACTTGCGTCCAGGTGTAATATCTAATAGCGTCGAAGGTAGGGTTCTGAGAGGTGGTAAATGAATGAAATTCAGAGAGGCGAACGGCTTCGAAGGCAACTAGTCTAAACATCATTCGTGTTAGCATTGGCCTGACGAGCTGTATAGGATCAATTCGACAACATAGAATACATACGGAATCCGGGAGGCGAAGGCTACTGTGATCACCAACTTCGGCTTGATGGACATTTGGAGCCCGTATATTAAGACTATCGAAAAAATGAACAAGGAGAGCTCGGTGATTATGTCAATCGCTGTAATGAATTGCCATCGTGCAAACTAGTCTTATGGTTAGCCATGATTGACGTTCACCAGTGATGCATGCGCTCACGTCGGGCGATACGTACCAGGTTAGTGCAATGCTCAGCTGGAGTCACCCATGGTTTATTGAGTGAGCAATCGACTGTGACCACAAGGATAGATATAATGATTCCTGCCGTTGTAAAAGCAAGGATCCCCCATAGGGTGTTTTTATGTCTTCTCCGAGGCGTCAATCGCGAATAGATTGCTACGACGCAGCATCTGGAAAGGTACAAGGTGATAAGATAAAAGACATCGCTCGTGACAACTGACTGAACAAGTATTAGATAGCCTTCCTCTACAGGCTTTACAATATCTCCACAAGCACCAGAGATAGACCTACATTTTGAATGCTCCTAACGACATGATCGTCAAGCAGGCGGATCGCCGTTCCAAATCCGATGGATGAGGCATGGAAAATAATGATCGACTCCACAATGGCGGAAACCTAAATTCCACAAAATAAGCAAAGGCGGATGCAAGGTCTCAAGTAACAGATCTCAAAATCTATCAAGCACAATGGGATTGATTGCACTTACAGTCGCCCCAAGAAGAATCACATCGTCGATCCCGAACGGTGGACTAAGCAGGAACCGGACATAGAGGCGGATTAACAAACACACCAACGACAACACCAGACAAATAGCGGATACTATGATGATAATTCCGGCATGGTGGTCATCATCAACCGTTTCGAATGGTGGCGATTGGCCAGGAGGTACTTTAATAGCCATTATCTTCGAACGGCCGTACTTTCTAGATCAGACGCGCCATGGGAGCGGATGTTGAATGGCGCAGGTGTCAAAAGTGGCCACCGACAGGGGTTGAAATTGGGGGAAGAAAAAAAAGTTGACAAGGGTTCGGGTTAATGATAGATATGTATATTAGCAAATTTTAGCTCGTTACATCGACGGTTTGAACTGCTCTACGTGGGTAGCATGGGTGGGAGCCCGGATGTTCCATATGATATGCAATAAACTCGCATGAACCATAGACGTGGTTCTAGCAGTACCACCTGAGTAGCTTATGAGTGGATGCCCTTGGGGGCACCCAACGATGGAGATTAATTGAAACTCTGCATTTTCGAGTCCCAGGTTACTTTTCTGTCTATGGTCGGGCCCGATCTGGATCCGTCAGCCCGATCTTTGATTTGATTCTAGCATTTTAGGGCATAGCAACCGGCATATTGCAAGATAATCCCTGCACTGAAGGGCTCCATCGTTGCATTATACTCCAAACTGCTCCGTTAGTACCGTAGAATCCCTGTTGCACTGCTAATAAGCTGCTAATAAATCGTTAAAGTTTCAACTATTCCATCAGGGCCATCCAGACGATGGCCTGGTCTTTCACCCAGGAGAAACCCATGTGGATTTACCGCTGTGCAAGGTCGAAATAAGACTCCCACTCCAAATCGTACGATCCAGGACATTCCATGCACTCCATAACTGGTACCTGAAGCAGCGCAACCGCCACAAACTGGCCCATTACTTCCTAATTAAAGTTTTATCTTTAGGCTCTTCCGCCCCATCCGAGCACCTCTCCATCCTGATAACATGAGCACCAGGATACTGTCCAATCGGAGATGTTTGGATCACAGGACAAGAGTTGGCACCGATGACAAATTTAACATCAGCGGTAACTCCGACGTACAGATGGGGACCCCTTGGCCCCAGCCGCTAGCAGTTGGACTGTTGGAGCCTTGGAGGTGAACTAGCGACGCGTTAGGTGAAGAGGTAATATGCGGAAGCACTCCCGAAGTATTGTTTTTCTTGTGCCGTCGTATTCATTACTGATTTGTTTCAGATTACTTAAAACATATGTTCATTAGTTAGTAAAGGGTCGCGTATATGGTGTGTCAATACTGTCAATAGTCCCAAGAAGGGGTGTTCGCCGACTCCAAGACCCTGCACGAACCAATAACCTCGGCAAAGAGAACTGGATCCTCACTCAGACCCAGAAAAGCGTTGCAGCCCTCGAAATTTTTTTCATTCGTGGGATATGAGTTAATACTGAGGTAGTTTCCACAATTCAGCAGCAGCAAAAGCTGAGCCAGAACTTAGACCCACTGTTTTTAGCGCTATGCACGTGCCAAGCCGCTATACAAAATATGCCATCTGTAGTGTTATTAATGTTAATATAATTGATTGTTATGAGCACGCTACTGACGCGGCTAAGGGAATATTTGGTAATGACCTTATCCTTCATCATGAATCTCGGAAAAGAGGTCTATTGCCTCGTGGTGTACACCTAATTTTGTTCCATACTCGCTTCCAGATACTTCTTGTGCCCCCCTGATCAAACTTTCCAATTGCCTTTTTCCTTTCAGCTTCTCCACTACGGGATCGGCAATCCCGCCAAGAGAGCTTCGTAATAAGCTTCACGCGGGCCCTGACTATCAAGATTCCTGTTTGCTGAGTGATCTGGCACTGCCACTCTAGGTGAGGACCACGATGAATGTGGAGTCTTGGTGGACCAACGGTGGGCCTTTCAGCCGGATTGGCCGGATTATTCGCTGAAATGAAGAGAATGTGATTATGTATCAGGATCTAGGTTGCACTGTACAGGCAGGTCCTGACTCCTGAGGGGCTAAAGTTTAGTATTTTTTTTTCTCCAAAAAAAAAAGGAAAAAAAAAAATGGCAGGAAAACAAAAGTACTGGTAAAAATGCTGCAGGGTGCAACAAAAGGTATGTCTTCAAATCAAACACGCGATACATATATCTTTTCTATTCTAGCCTCTATTGTCAATTAAAAATTATAACCTGAGAGAGTGTCCAGCCTCAAATATCACGCTTGACCAACGCAACAGGAGGAACATAGACGTGCCGGCCGCGGAAGATGTAGTATAAAATGGCGATGATCATAATACCGCCGTACATCACAGCGCACCAGTTCATCGATTCGGGGTCGACTGTTGAGGTCAGAGGGAAGAAAGCAAACACAAACACTGGCACCAAAAAACACAAGGCACCAATGTTAATGGCCATTCCAAACCGACCCAGGCTCCACCGACGAGGTGGAAGGGGCTCGCCACGGATCCGCTTGAGTAGTAAGCACCCAATCGTAATAACGTATGAAGACATGAGCGATCCGATAGTCAACGTGACAATGGCCAAGAGTGCCGTTGTCGAGCCGATGTTGATCAACGACAGGAGGACGGTTACGATAAGGGAAACCATCACCGCATTAAGAGGAATATTCCACCCCGGAGTAACCTATACAGATCAGCATCGATGCCGGGCGGCTACCAATGGAGGAGGCGATTCCACTTACGTATCCAAAAAACCCAGAAAACGGAAGACCGCCGTCTCGGGCAAAAGACCAAAGCTGCCGAGAGGCCGTGGCCAATTCGGTAATTGTACTAGCAGTGAGTGTGAGAACCAGGATTGCGGTCATGGTGTTCGTGCCGGGAAGACTATTGGTAGCATTGTAAAAGACTTGGATAAATGGGTAGCCGGTGGGGGTTGCGAGGACCTCGTCAATATCACCCAAGGTGAAACAGACTGTCACCAGCATGAGAAATCCTGCACAGTCATTAATGAGAACGGAAGTGATCATAGCCTTCGGGAGGGTCTCTGATGCGTCTTTAATTTCTTCGGCTGGGTGCATTCATTTGTGTTAGCTCATATCTCAAGATCAACGAGATACTGGTTGACTTACACATGTGCACGGCACAGTCATATCCAATCAGGGCAGTGATTGTAGTGGAAAACCCAACTAACGTCGCTGTCCCATCGCTATTCCATCCACCACCGTTGTTGAAGTCCGTAAAGACCTGCTTGGCGCTCCTACGAGGAGCCAGAACCCAGAGCGGGATGACAATAGCAAACAACCCAACGACATGGAGGATGAGAATTAGAACTTCGACGAAGGGAAGTTTCTTGGCCAGGAAGGTATTAAACAAAATCCCGAAGAAGGTAATCGCAATCACCAACAGTGTGCCATGCCAGCGCTCAAAGACGTAATCTTCATGGTTGAGCACAATGAGGCCCTGAATAATAGTTCCCGCAAGGAAGGCAATGGAGACAATGGCACATTGCCAGCCCATAGCACACAGCCAACCTAGTTCAGCGAATCAGTCATATGGTCCGGGGTCTGTGGGGCAGGCACTCCTTACCTGTGATATAACTCAAGAACTTCTGGCAACTACGAGGTGCAAATTCTGATACCCAGTGGTATTGGCCGCCAGAGGTCGGAGCCCTGTATACATCAATAAGTACTGGCAAAATGGATCACGACCGGGGGCCAATTACATAGAAGCCATTTCAGCTAAACTGAGGAAAACGAGCAGAAACCCACACGCGACGATAAGGAAACCCCAGATTAATCCAGCGGTACCTCCATCAGTCAAACCTTGTGCGAGCAGTCTGTAGGATAGGGTTAATATCTGGATAGGTGAGGTTTCAAACACCCAAGATACGTACGTTAAAATAACCTCCCATGTTGCGATCAATGTGCAACCAAAGCCGACAATAGAGATAAACCGGAAATTTCTCTTCCATAAAGTGAGCGACAATTTGCAAGCTAAATCAAGGCCAGCAAATTACATACACGTAGCACCTGCTCTCGGCCTAGAGCACTCATATCCGCCTGATCCTTCACAGTACCCCGGTATTTGGCGGGAACGAAGTGATTTCCTTGCGCCGCTTCGTCGCCATAGGTGGTTGAGACTTGGGGGCCACCTTTCAGACTATTGAGCGAGACCATATTGGAGACACTGGCGCAACTAGTTGCGCATCAAGAAAATTTGTAGCTTAGGGAAAGAACGAATCCAGCAAGACAGGGACGTCAAGAAAGAAACCGAGTGTTTAAACCAGAGGAACGCCAGAATAAATTAGTCAGAAATTAAACTAGAAAGGAAAGACTAGAGGAACCTAATGAAACGAGAACGTTGAATCTAACTAGCAGGTTTAGATGCGCCACTCGTTCGGAGATTTCAAAGCCGGAGCTGCTCCAAGGACTTGGAGATTTGGGGTTCGTTGAAATTCTCTAATGATACTGTTCTAGAAGAATGCTCAACGGCATTTAGCACGCGACTGACTCGGGAATTGCTCCCACAATAACTTTTTCTGGTAAGACATGCAGGATCTATACACGATAATGCAGGGGCAGCAACAGTCAGGATTAATTTCTTTCAAGGTTCTGCTCCGTACAGGGTTACATAGAACCCAGGCACTATTTGCGTGATGGGGAAATGAATAAATAATAATAATAATAATAAATAAAAACGGTTCCATTTATATGGAAAAGCCAATGTGGGTGCGACATTTCTGGTTGATACCCACTCCCTAAACGCTATTGCATCAGCCCATAAACACGCTAATCTTTAGTTCATCGTAAAATGGCCAACCGGATCTTGCCTGATCCCCATTCGCTCTCCATACGAACCATTCAAAAGGAGATTTCGGCCCATCCCGTCATAAAACCGCGTTTTTAATGACAATCTGGAACATTGACTGTGGGGGTCCACAAGGGATGTGACCTGTGTGTTTCTTTTATGCAAACTCTACGAGCTCGAATGCAACCAAGCAGTGTCAACCCTCTCTTGAAATTACCCTTCCAAGTCAGAGTTGTCAAGGGTTACTTGGCGCCAGGACTGCCTTAGTCATGTCGCCAGTGATTGGTTGCTCGTCCGTGTTGGCCGGATTCTAGAGAACTTGATGTTTGGAAGTCGGGACTGCTTCTCACTGTCTGCAATCGTGAACGACAAAGATAGGGCTTCATAAGTCACGACTGATGGATGTTTACAGAACTTAGGGCGTCAAAATCCGATAGCCATTACTTGTAGCAATCATGACATCTGCTACCGTGATCGCGATCGGCATCCTTTTAGCGGCTTTAGTATACAAATATGTGGTTCATCCGTACTGTCTATCGCCAATCTCCAGCATCCCCAATGCACATTTCACATCACCCATTTCGACGCGGTGGATAGAAAAGCAACGCAATGCGGGCAAGGAAGTCCTGACCATCTACGATCTGCACCAGAGACTCGGTCCTGTGGTCCGGCTGGGACCAGATGAACTGAGCGTGAACTCACTCAGCGGCCTGAAGACCATTTACACGGGCGCATTCGAAAAGCACTCATTTTACAGTGACGTTTTTATCAATTTCCAAACGCCTAATCTAGTTGGAATGCTTCATAACAATCTGCACGCTCGTCAGAAACGGATGCTCAGCAGGATCTACTCCAAATCGTATCTACAGGAGTCGCAGGATCTACGCGATATCTCCAGCATTATTTTATCCCAAAGACTATTTCCAATTCTGCGGCGTGTAGCCCGATCTGGGGAGGCGATCAACGTGTTGCCTTTGTTCCAAGCCGTGGGGATGGACTTCACATCGTCTTACTTGTTCGGTACAAGAAATAGCACTACCTACATCTTCCATCTTCCGGAGTGGCAACAATGGTTGGAGGAGTATGAAAAGTTCAAGTACATGACAGTACAGGATCGATATATGGGGTTCATCGAAAGTTGGTGCCTTTCGCTTTGTCGTAAGGTCGACAAGAACGATCAGCCAAATGATGTGACTGTCGCCACCAATGCAGTGGTTTATAACCAACTTCGTCAATCGCTTGAAAAAGATCCAGACAGCCGACCCCTCGAGTTAGCTATTGCATCGGAGGTACTCGATCATCTTGTGGCGGGTCATGAAACTAGCGGAATCACCTTCACTTATATGATGTGGGAGCTCTCTCAACACCCAGAACTACAAGCCGAGTTGCGCCGAGAGCTCCTCACACTTACGCCGAGTCTAAGATCCCTATCAATATTAGATGATACAGCGGACATACCATCTCTCCCCTCGCCTTCGGCAATCGATGCACTCCCCCTACTAGATGCTATCCTCCGAGAAACTCTGCGATTGCATTCCCCCGCACCAGCGCCACTACCTCGCGTCACCCCAGCCTCCCCGACTGGCGTATCAATCGACGGCTACCACAATATTCCTGCTGGGGTACGCGTGAGCTCCTCTTCTTACTCGCTGCACCGTATCGAAGAGGTTTATCCCCAGTCGTCGGACTGGCTCCCGGAGCGATGGCTCACGCCCGAACCAGGCAAGATCCACGATATGCGTCGACTCTTCTGGCCATTTGGAAGTGGTGGACGCATGTGTTTGGGTAGTAATTTTGCTCTTCAGGGTAGGTCATTCCCGGTCCTTCGCATAACATCCTGAGTATCTACTTTCAGATCATTGTACTAATCGAAGAATATTACAGAAATCAAGCTTGTGATGGCAGCGGTCTATACAAATTTTACGACTTCTATTGTAGATGACGAGGGTATTGATCAGGACCACGCATTCATTTCCCTACCTAGAGGGCGTAAGCTTATGTTGAAATTTACCCCTGTGAATGACGCATGATCTGAAGCGTGGGGTATTTAAAAATGGATTATTGAATCAGTTATGATATGAGGAATGAGTGATGTCTTTTCCATTCTCTTATAACCAGCCAGAAAGCAGCCACTCGGAAAATGATAGCCTTCTTACCAGACTAGGACGATATGAAGTAGCACAACAACGACCGTCATCTGCTGTACCTCCATAGAGAGAAAGTATGTACGCGGGGACTTGTCAAGCAAAAGTCAGCACTTGACCTTTGGTGCCTAATACTGTCTTAGGACGCGTCTAGTATGTCCAACCATCAGCTTACATGAGTGCTCGCTCAGAACTCTGCTCCAGAAGTGAGCCGCAACCTGGCTAGAGCTCACAGGGTGCAAAGACCATTTCATCATGCTGTTCTGGTAAAACGTGGTCTCGCAAAGTTTTACTGGTTATTGAAGCTCCAGAAACTTGTTCTCGGGGCCTTTATGTTTGCTCCCAACTGGTGAAGCAAAATAACGGTTGTGAGGTGGCTGACTTTGTGTTGCTCTGACGTGTCAATGCAGCACACGCAAGGCTGCCATGTACCTCTACTTTGCCTCAACTATACCCAACGTAGTACTCTGTTTGTGATCGAATTTAAATTATACAATACCTCCCTTCTGTACATTGAAAATATAACCGTTGTGTCTTTCAAATTTCTCGGTATCTTGGCAACACTTTTTTCTCCTGATAACTTGACGCGATGTTGGATCTGGATGATATGAGAAAGCGGTATAGAGAGCTGAGTAGCGTTGAGGACAGTAAAGAGAAAATTATCGAGGTTAGTCCAAACCGGTATCCAGTGTGCCAATTGTGTGTGCTTACCTGGATGTTATGCAGGAGCTCTTCTCTCAAGTCGAGAAGCTGCGCCAGGATCTCACACTGGCACATGATGAAGTTGATAGCTACAAGGAGCTTGTTAGGTTGTTCAAGGACAAGTCAATCAAAGACAAAGAGGCATTAGAGATTAAGAGCCGTGATCATGTAAGTTTTAATATCCATGGTGTCCTACCTACTGCTTGGGCGAGTTCGTCTAATATGTTTCCATTCAGGCCAAATTGAGTTTCGTTTCTGTGCTTGTTGACGGTGATTGTATGAATGTGAGTATCCTGATCCCCCGTATCCCTTGTCCATTAGATATACGCTTCACCACTAACACGTTGCATACTCCTTAGTTTCAAGATAACCTCATCCAAAGTGGATATGACGGTGGTCAAAAAGCGGTCCGGCTGTTGAGGAAAGCAGTTGAGGACTACCTATTTCAACTTGACCCCAAGGCGAATCCCAGGATCCAGTGTAGAATTCGTGTATATGCCAACGTAAGCGGTCTGTCAAAGGTGTATCATGATACGAGCATTGCTCCTGTCGACGGAACACTAGAGGCATTTATTCAGGGATTTAACATGGAAAATGGACTATGTGATTTCGTGGACGCAGGAAATGGAAAGGAATGCGCTGACATGAAATTACGAGGTGGGAGATGAATCCCCTAAAAACAAATGGTTACTTACTGGTCTGTCTCTCAGCCCTATTTGAGCAGGATATCCTCGACGTTCACTGTCAGCGTATTATATTTTGTGCGTCTGCGGACAATGGATATGCGCGCGTGCTGGGACCACATCGAGAGGACGACCGGATCTCTCTCGTCGAAGGGTCTTCCTTCGCGCGTGAAATGAAAGAACTAGCACCTCATTTTGCAACTACAAGCTTCCCAGACGTTTTCCGATCGACAAAAATAATCTCGAGGCGGGTATCATTCAGCACTGTTACTCCACCGAGGACACCCCCTCAGAACTATGCTTCAGCAGTGAAGACAACACCACCTCGGTCACAATCAGTATCGGGCGTAAATCGGCGATCCCCTTCACCCCTTACTTCGGCTCGAATATCTAATCGACCTCGCAGCCCCGTTCGGTTAGCGGTGTGCAAAAATGTGGCAGGCCAGCGTGTCGATCCTCCCTTGCGATATTCCTCCAAGGAGAACGTGGATGCTTTGAAGCAGCGGAAGTTGTGCAATCCGTATCATATAGTGGGCTCATGTCCCTATGGGGAAAGCTGCAACCATGATCACGAGTCCCGGCTTCGGCCTCAGCAAGTGGAAGATTTGAGGTATATTGCTAGGTTGAGAGTCTGTCCGAGGGGTGTATGGTGTGCGGAGGAAAGCTGTGTTTGTGGTCATCGGTGTCCCAGGGAAAGTTGCCTAGGCCCCGGGTATAATGGGTGTAAATTTCCCAAGGTCATGCACGGGGTCGATTCTTCTATTGTGCCTACTACTTTGTGATATGTTGGAGCTGCTCTTTAGTTCATGCTAAGGGCATGCTTGATCTAGTAATTATATTTGGTTGCAGTGCTATTTCCTGGATAGATTTTTCTAGCCAGCAACTGCGTGATGATATTCTCGTTATTGTGTCCAAGTCTCCAGATCGCTACACTTCTCAAGGTAGCGAAAAGAGAAACCATATGTTTACAATGGGCCTTGAGATAATAAAGCTCAAAATGCGGCAGGGGTTATTTCGTAGGATAACAAGTAATGTGTGGTGAGGGTTAGCTTATGGTACTTATGGCTTATCTCCCCCGCATGCTTCACCGGCGATTGTCGGGCTGGCGTTGGGTATATATACCTGGCACATCTCGTATCAAGTATCAGGCTAGCTAGGTTCACGCCGACTATCTTCATATAAGTCTAATATCTGAAACTATCGATTCCTGTGTTTGGACCATGGCTACGCAAACACACAGAGAAATCGAACTCCTGAGCGCCACTGGAGCAGTGTTGCGCCGCGTGTCAACTGCACCTCCTAGATTGCCAACAGATGACGAAATTCCAATCATAGATTTGGAATCTATTGATGGCACTTTCGATGAAAGAAATATCTTAGCTTCCAGGGTCAAAGCGGCGTCCGAGAACACAGGCTTCTTTTATGTCCGCAATCATGGCATCCCTGAGGAACTAATTCAGAACTCTCTGTCGCAGGCAAAGGCGTTCTTTGACCAGCAACTAAATGAGAAGATGAAGATTGATTTTCGCACCTCGACAGTTTCGGCAGGTTACCACGGAGTGGGGAGCACCCAGGTCAATCGTTCTGAGACGAGAGGCACGTAATTCGTTCGAGGTCCTGGTTCCTCGCTAACGTTAGACGTCAGATCTCAAGGAGACTTTCTCAATGAGATATGACTCAAGATTTGATCCAACGTTCACAGGTCCCAAAAGTACCCTGGAACAACACAACAAGTCTTGCGATGATGATGACTATGTTTGGAAGGGAACTAGTCATCTGCCAGGATTTCGGGAAGTGACCGTTTCCTTTTGGCAGAGTCGCTTAGCATTAGCACGGAAATTGGTCCGCATTTTTGCTCTCGCGCTTGGTGAACGAGAAGACTACTTTGACGGGGTCATCACTCATCCAGGGGCAGATGCACTCTATATCCACTATCCAGGAATACCAGATGTTGCAACTGACTCAGACATTGACGTCGGCATTGGATCCCACACCGACTTCCAATGCTTCACTCTGCTCTGGCAGGACAACTCTGGTGGTTTGCAGGTATTATCTGCTCAGGATGAATGGCTTGATGCCCGCCCCATTGAAGGAACGCTTGTAGTCAATATTGGGGACTTCCTTCAACGCCTCTCAAACAACAGATTTAAATCTACGGTCCACCGGGTATATAACCACCAGCCAGACTCACGTTATTCGATGCCATTCTTCTTTGGGTTTAACCCCGAGACCGTCTGTAGGGTTGTTCCATCGTGCGTAGATGATGAGCATCCACCTCTGTACGAGCCAATTTCATGCGGTGAAGTATGTCATGAGCACTCTGAACAGTTTAGATTTTATTATACTTTATTTTACCTTGATTTGCTAACCCTAGTAGTGGCATAGGGAACGGTTGGCATGTGCTGCAGCCAAAATAACTTGAAAATGCCGGGGACTCGTCAGCCTTGTTTGTATAGTCCAAATAGTACAGATGTGTTATAGGATTTTCAAGTCTCTTTCGGCTACAGTTATATGTCAGCAGATGCAAATGAAAAATACTAAATCATAAATTAGGGACCTTGCTTTGGGAGGCTGAAAGTTAAGAGCGAATGAAGTAACCTTCTCTCTCTCATTTTCCTCCAAACGTGATATGATCTTCAACTCGGGGTCTAGAGCGGACATGAATACGAGGAGCCCAATCAAATTTTATCTCAGTTTGTTGCACTTTCCCAAGCCTATCTTGTAGACAGCTATATGGTTTTCCGCTCTCACTGGCCAGGACATGCTTGACATATCCACAGGAGGCTGAGAGGCGAAGCTTGATGTTGGCACGGGTTGGGACGTGCAATATCTGCCGCTGATTCGCTCTCCTCCCAAGCGTCACTTCCAAAAGTTGGGCCTATTAGGAGACTAGTCATTGATCGTCGCTCAGAAGTTCTGCTCAGCCACAATTTTTGAGGTAATGTCGCGCCTAATGGTTGAGGTACGTAGGGCCGGCATGGCTCATCAGGTCTACTTGAATCCTCGACATTCAATCCAACAGAATCCTATCAAGAGTGACTACGAGTACAGGGCGGCTGGTGTGTCACTATCCCTTGCTCGCAGTGGCCAATATCCCTGTTTAGTCAAATCCAGCGAGGGAGCAATGCCTGGACGCTATTGATTGGTTACCCCCACAAGATGCGAAGGAGTCTTGGTAGCCTTGAGAAATACGAGTGGGAGGCTTGGATGATCAGTCAAAAGCGGCCCAATGGTTCAACCTAAAAATGGATTGCGATATCCCGCACTACTGGCTTCGTGCAGGCTCTGTTGGATAAATCTTCCTTCAGAAACTCAAAATATGAAATTAAATGATACGCATATAAATAGCATACACAATTTACCAATGGAGTACGCAACTATATTTCAATCGGGTTTCTAAGAAGATCTAACATACACCACACAATATTCTTTCTCCTTAGCCCCCTACAACACCATGTATCTCTCCAAGCTAATCCCCGTTGCCCTCTTCACTGCCCTCGCCACTGCTACTGCAGTGCCTTCCAATCTTGAAGCACGTCAACAGAGTGGATGCACGCAGGCACAAGTCGGGCTCAAACAAGCATCCCAGTACTACAAAAGCTTGTCTTCCCAATGGCAGGGCAGCGCAAAGGTAAGAATCTTAGGTCAAATTCTGGGTACTACTGTTTCATTTCTAATAGACCACATTTAGGAAGCTGCAACATTGCTTATCTCTCAGCTAGATTCTGATGCTTCCAAAGTTGCGCAAACCTGTGCTAATCTCGCCCAGATGGAGAAAAACTCACATGAGACTTAGTATGTCATTTCTATCCTTTTGTGCTATTGCAGCTGAAGGTAATACAAGCTAACTATACCGTCACTAGCTCCGGCGCTGAGTCCGACGGACTTGATAGATTCTCATAACAAGGTGGCCTTCAGGCTTAAGGACATGGTTAGTGCAAGGCCTATAGAGGGTATATCACAAGCTTGACTTGTGCAATCAACTTCTGTAGAGGCTGTCACCTGAAGCATACATCACTGTGGCCTGCGTTGCTACTGAAGATAATGCCCCGTGATTCATTAGCCCATTCATGGAAACCAGTACCGCAAATGTCGGTTACAATATGAAACGATAAAAGTCTTGTGGAACCCCCTAATACTGCCGTAACCATCATGTCTCATTTTACTGATATATGCATTTATCTTCTAATATTTATCTTGTATGACTCTCTATTCCTCCTTTAAAACCATTCGTACTTGAAGTTCCGCCAATAGCGTGGTCAAGGCAAGAGTCAAGTCAATAGCTGCTGTATTTAGCAAGCTTCTATTAAGCTAGAACCCGCCCAAAGAAAGACGTGGGATGTCAAAGCTCGTGGTAACCCCAGTATTCTCAAGAATATAAGGCAATAATGTCTTGTACAATGCTTGGTCTGATCGGAGGATGTTGTGAATAATGTAGAATTTCTACTTCAGTATTCAGGCGCCTGTTATAACTAGAGTGTCTCTGCTGGTCAGCTGCAGGTTGGCATAAGTTAGGCTCCGATTGTTCAGCCCTTCACGTGGTCTAATAATGATGTATATATGGAGCACGAATCTTAGTTACTGGAGGAATGGGAAATACAAAAGAACCCCTTTCCCAACTAAGTGGTCAAGCCAGAGCCAGGCCAGAGTTATGACCTTCAAGAGCGAACGGACAAAAGAACACCAATACAGAGAGAGTTTTTCTTTCAAGTCCAGAATGACTTAATAGACGTTCAAATAAAACTATGCCTCGCAGAGTAATCTCGGGAGTTATAGCAGATTGAGCCGGCAACCGGCTGCTGAATTAATTCTCAATATGCTCCAGGTGGCCTGAGTGCAAACTCCATTTCTTCATGACCAGCGACTGCCCGCACTCTCTCACGTCCCATTCAACAGCCAGTATTACTGCACATGCAAGCACGTGCAAGACAGCGATAACATTTGTAGCCGAGGCGAGCGCAAGTGGCCCTACAGGCTGGTGGATTGCACTGTCCCTCAACTATGAAATCCGAGTTTAGCGCGGGAGATTAGCTTATTCTCAGCCACTTATCTTGACTTCAGTCCTGAATACATACCAAAGTCGATTGACAATTCCTTCTCATGAAGCAAAAAGTTCTCCGCGGTCACATCGTCTGCAGTAGACGTTGCCGTTGATGTCTTTGTCGCTTCTGCGGCGACGAGACTGGCGCAGACAACGAGGATAAGTGAGGGCCTCATTTGAAGACACTTTGGGAAGCTCTCAGCAATAATTGATTCAGCTGCCCGCCTACCTGGTTATCTCCTGATGGATAGCTTTATAGCACCAAGGTGTAGTTCTGTTGGGACGTAGGCCGCTATTTATAGCCTGAAGTAGTAAAAACGCCTTTCCTGAGATGCTCAGAATGTCAGTTATCGTTTTTTCCTTTGTGAACCCAATCAACCTTTGTTTCTTGGTGTCATCGAGTCTGGACCCCTCTTCAGTAGTACTGATCAAGAAATGTCTCACGTTAAAGCTTGGTTTGCACCGCACAATCGACCTTGAACACCTATAATCGTAGCACGGTTAGATCCTCAGCTTATTGATGTTACCACGAGCAAGAGTATCTCGTTCATTGTGTCCGTTATTTCAACTGCTGCGCGTGGGACAGGGCTCCTGAAAACTTTATTGGTAGAACAGCGGCGGTTGGTACCACGTAGTCAAAGTATAGTGCGGTAGATTATAATAATCAAACTGTATACATCATGCATGCAGTGTAACCGCACTAAACTAGCACTCCGGAGAAGTTACCGAGCGAGACTGTATCACATTTCCACAGTCAGGCATTTAACCTCTTTGTAGAGCAAGGTGTACCCGTAGCACAATATGCGAGAGTATGTCAGACTGTGTTCAACTAATTATATCTTCCTTACATCATATGTTGCACTGAAATTATGTATATAACAACTTTCTCACAGAGCTAATCACTCTAGATATCATAGGTGATATTAGAATCTCTCCGAGCTTTCTCGAAAGACCTGATAAACCAAATCGGACAAGCATCATTTGTACAAGTACCCTCAGATCACTCCGTGTGGCAATTAAAACAAGCTTTGCAAGACAATTTAGATAGCAACAATGTTTGCACGGATATTCTGTGTATCCATAATCTATTAGTGAACCCTTTATTGCTAAAAGCGCCCAAGCTAGTCTCCCCAAGCTCAAAGGTGCTATTATTGAATATCAGGCAACAGCTTATTGGTATAACCAAGCTACAAAAGCACAGGCAGACTACAAAGGCCAGTGTGAAAAGTATTAAACTAGACGTTGTTAAGAGGATGTAAGAAGAATATTTCCATGGACCAATTGTCCACGGTTATATCAAGTGCGCTATTTGGGGTAATATAGCAATGTTTATCCCTCAGAGTACAATATTGTGATTTGTGTCTCAACTGAGATTAAGCCGTCCGCCTCCTAAGTTAAAGAAGTTCCACAGCCGGACATGATAAGAGCCATTGGTAATACATGGACAACATAGGAGCCACACCCATTTCTCCTCCCGCTTCGGCTGCCACTATGTCTAGTACCATTATTCAAGGTCCAACCTACACTAGAAAAGGTTCTAGGAATTAAACATACACAAAGATGCAAATGTACAAACTTATATTCAGTGATCAAATTCTATATTCTATGGCATCATCTATATAACAGAAATATCATCCTTGCCACCAAACTCGCAAAGGTTCAAGCAACTTCCTGTATGATAATATCCATACAGAGCATCACATCGCATCATGAGGCAGATATCCGATTGATACCTTGATCTCAAAATCATCCAACCTTGGGTAAATAAAACGTCGTCCCTTCATCACTATGATCACCGGGCATCAGTCACCCGTTACATAGCTAGTTTACTCAATCCAGTCGGAGAGATCCATCCCGATCTCCCACTTTGTCAAGAGCGTCCGTAATGTGAGAGCCCTCCCCCTCGTAGAGGAGAGAATCATATGTGGCAGCTCCGACAATGCAGCCAATAATCGGGGCAAACAAAGGGACGACAAAATAATAGTTGGCTGCAGTAAAAACCTCTCTGCCATAGATAATGGCAGAAAAAAGCCTTGGGCCGAAGTCTCTCGCCGGGTTAATAGCCTAGGTATTTCAGTTTAGCATATAATACAAGTACTTCTTGTGTTCCAAGTTCAAACCAGGCACTTACATATCCGGTCTGCCAACCCAAAGAAGTACCGATCGCAAGCAGGAGCAGAAATGAGGAAATCTGGGGAGAATAAAACCGGGACGCATTTGCTGGGTCTGCAATGGTAAGACCTCCAAACATGAGCACCGCAGATCCAAGCACTTCATTAAATGCGGCCTCCCAGTTCGACCCCAAAGTGGAGGCAGGATAAGTCGAGAAGATGCCGGCCGAATGGTGTCCCTGGGGACTCAAGATCGATCCGCCTGGAATGGTATACTCGGGATCCCAGGACTCAATGGCCGATCGGTAATTGATGTACACAAGGGCTGCACCAACAAAGCCACCCAGAAACTGGGCAAATAGTTTACCCGGCAATTTTTTCCATTGTCCTGGTGTAGGACGAATGAGCGCCGTACATATGGTGACAGCGGGGTTAATGGTTGGACTGGGGTCGGCCAGGTAGCCAGAGATGCAGACCGCGGCTGCCCAGGCCATATTGATGGAGAGCCAGGTACCATATTGATAATCAGATAGGAGGCATTGTGCGACGACTCCATCTCCAAGGACAATCAGGAGGGCTGTTCCGAGGAACTCTGCAGCATACGGCTTCAGGACTCCCCTTGGGAGTTTTGACATGGTCAGGAACATCTTTCCTAGTCTGAGGAAGAGATTGGGGCTTAGGAGAAAGAAAAGACGAGCGCGATAGAGATGGGGAGGGGGAAAGCTGAAGTCATGGAGTTTCATATCTGCAGATCACTGCATCGTTCACCGCCCCAAATCGGGTAAGCCGAGATAGGCGGTTCTATCGGAATTCCCTAATGTGGCATAGTGTTGTTATCGCGTGATCTCCCTGAGAATGCTTTTTTTTTTTTCCTGTGTGGATGCGAAGTTCAAACCCATTGATCTTGAATCTTGTCGCCTTGTGTTCTTCGGATATATGAATCAAGTACGGAGTACTCCAAGTAGTAAATAGTACGTAGATGATATATTCTACCCACAGACACCTGATTCGTGGAGCCAATCAGGTTTTGCCGTGCATCATCGTGGCAAAGTGGTGGGTCTCTCTCAACGATCCGAGCGTCCAAGTGTTGCTAAACTTTTAGTCGACGCTGCTATATTGCTCTCGGTATGACCTTGAAGCATAGCTTAAGAAGCTGCTTTCAATAAAACTATTAGTGTACCGAAAAAGGTGCTAGAGGTCTAGTAAATCCGTCCCTTTGGTGACTTCAAACCTGATACTGTACGAGACTATGAACCATAGAACCCTAATTTAGCTAATTGTGTTAGCAGATTCCATATAATACATTATAAGACTCCCAAAACACTTCGAAACTACTCCATAGAACTTCTAAAAATTGTTGACCCTATAACATCTACTCAAGTTGAGCTGTATTCGTGCATTGGTAGTGGGAGGAAACACCGCGAACGTTGGTAACACCACATACGTCCCATTTTCATGGAGGACAGCGAAGTGATAGATCTTATACTAATATCTATCACTACACTGTCCTCCGGCCATAGTTAGAGCTATTCTATATACAGAAGTAACTTGCTAAGAACCCTGATAAATAAAGTGTCCTTGTTATCTTGATAACATGGAGTAGATTTATTTTGGCTGTAATAATATAGATACCAGTTCCCCAGCTGGGCGAGGTTATATATATTATGTCAATCCCATTTTATTAAAATACCTAATTGGCATTTCTATCCTGCATTGAATCATCCCCAATACTGTAGAGTATCATATCGGTGGTACTCGACACACACAAGTTATAACAGTCGACTTCGGAATAAGACCGAACTGCAACTTGGTGTCGGTTTCCATGGGACTATAGTCTATGAGCCCCAGAGGGGCTGGTCACTATGAATTCGCTGCCTTTCAATCTCTCGGTTGTGTAGAAATCATCGAAGAAGTATGCCTGGCAGCATAGGGGGGCTTGGCCGTGCCTTCTTTAACAAGGATTCTGCTTTTTCTCAATTTGCTGATAGGTAATGTTTTACGGAATATACAAAATTGTTCTCCCGTGTTTTGCCCATTCCCATAGGCTGTAAATGATCCCTCGGGTTCTCTTCCTTGATAATATTAGGATAGCTTTGCTGCATATGACCCAGTCCATGACGCAGATTGAGTAAACGCTTGAAGTTGGGAATGTCAAATCGCTGCACTGGGGTTATATTATCTTTCAACTACGTTAACCTGTTATTATGGGACTATTTTGAGTGAAAGAATGAAAGCCCTAGCTTTCGTACATGGATTCTCCCGGCGTATAGAGAGTGGGTCCGATGGAGTATGGTGTCGCTTTTAGCCTGTTCTTTCCGAGAGGACGCGGGTAATATCAACGGTGACTAGCATGATCGAACATCCTCTGACAACTCAGGGGAGTGACAGCCGCAATGTCACAGCCGTCTTTCTCTTCTACGAAATCCAGAGCTCGGGAGAATTGAAACTTGAGCTAAAGGCAGGTGACTTGCTAACTGGCTCTTCTTGTCATGCTTTCTTTTATGGCCAAGAGCTATGGTGACCAGAATCCCGATCATTCATGATTAATTGCTCTGGCTAACTTAGCACCCGTCCCACGATTGAAGTTACCACGCTCAGATCGTATCTTGTAGAAGCATCGTTGAGATTTGCTCAACCATCAGCCTTTGGTGTCGATATTATTAGGCGTTTCCCAATACTTCCGACAGTACGGCAAACGCGGCAGAGAACACAGCCATGCTACTTAATCAATACCTCTTAGGTTATAAGCATCTGAACTTGTTACTCCTCTTCGCAAACAGAGTTCTCCGTGTAGCCCATAGAGAGACTCTATATATGAGTGGCGTATTGTCCCTGACTGATTGGCAGCAAGGTGATTTCACAAGTTCACGATATCCCGGCGATACTACGGCGAATTAACAAATTTCCGTGCACCAACTTGGCCCAGGAGGCTCTAGACCATCTAAATCTCTCCTCGGCATTCCCCGAGCCGACTTGAAACATAAGGTTGGCTTGGCAGGGTCTTGGAAGCTCTTGGCTCACTGTCGGTAATTTAGCCTTGCGGGAATTGCCCTGCGATTATCACCCATTCCCGATGATGTTAAGGACCGGAGATCACTGTATATAGATCATTTGAGTAGGATGGGAGCACTCTTCCTATTTCTAGGTTTATGCTAACAAAAAAAAATCAATCAGCCCCTAAATTGTCTGGAGCCGCGGAACGCCTTCTCTGCGGCGGAACTTCCCACTTCTACGTCCACAGCTACTAGTTAGATGGTGGAACTAATTCTTGTAGCGGCGTCTCTAGTAGCTTTAAATTCAAGCTTGCTGCGCCACGGAAAGGGTCGCGTTAGAGTGAAACAAGTAGGGTCCCTAATATAGCTAAATAGCCAAAGACGCTCATTAGAAAACCGGGGGTCTCCCTGATTATTCCTAATCAGGCCAGCTACATCGGAATATTATAGCTCGTGGCTATGAGAGGCCTATCGCTGCAGGACTTGGCATGAGTTGATCCGGGACCAGTCCGAGTCAGGAGTCTGAACCCTTTAGATTATTTCGCTACACGGACCCTGATTTGGTACCCGTCCCTTGAAGTCCTAACGGGCTATTGAGGGTCGAAACTCCTAACCCATTACTGCAAAACGGACAGCCGGAGAAACTCCAGTTGTCACGGATTGATAGTAAAGGGAGTCTTATCCTTCAGGGCCAAACGGACCCTACCAACTGAAAGGTCGGCAAATACTCCGTAGATGTAGGTCCCGGGTGGAGACCCCCATCTAAGGAGTCCATTCAAAGAGCTTGAGGCCGTATCTTGGTGGGCTTCCAAGGAGAGATTCAGGTTGACCGCCGTTTCGCCTTTATACTCCGTTTTGTCAATCATACCATGAGCGGTAAATTGAAATAAGACATACCAAGACTATTAGATTATTCATGCACAGGCAATTATCCCAACTTTCTGGTTTGTATACCCCGTAGAAGAAGTATAAATTCTTCGACGATTCCCTGCTCGTGGTCCCTCAGATAAGCAGAACAATAATCGAATCCAGCCTCTATTGACTATCCACTATTCCTCGCATCCACCATGTACCAAAAGCTTCTCCTCGTTCCTCTCCTCCTCACCTCGGCTCTTGCCAGCCCTCACGATGCCTCCTCTCACCAAAAGTTCCACCAGCTGAACGAGCGTGCCGCATTCCCCATCCCGGCTTCCAAGGGTAGCCAGACCTTTAAGGAACCTTACTTGGTCAAGGGTACCTATGATGGTGGCATGAAGACCTTCGGCCGTGGTGTCAAGTGTACCGGTCAGAAGGAAGGTGGCGACAAGGACGCGGTCTTCATCATCGCCGACGGTGGTGTCCTCCGCAACGCCATCATTGGCCCCGATCAGATTGAGGGTGTGCACTGCCAGGGTTCTTGCACCATCGAAAACGTTTGGTGGCAAGAGGTCTGCGAGGGTAAGTTCATTCGTCATCTCACATAGTGTTCAACCAACTAAAAACACGCATAGATGCCCTCACTTTCAAGGGCACTGGCACCGGTGTCCACAAGGTCATTGGTGGTGGCGCCCAGGGCGCCGATGACAAGGTCATCCAACACAACAGCGGTGGCTCCGCCATCATCCAGGATTTCACTGTCCAGAATTTCGGCAAGCTGTACCGTTCCTGCGGTAACTGCAAGAAGCAGCTCAAGCGTACCGTTCAAATCAGCGGTGTCAGGGCCAGCAACGGCAAGACCCTCGTCGGCATCAACCCTAACCTCGGCGACACGGCCACCATTGCAGGCTGTGCTAGTGGCGTCAAGGAGATCTGCGTCGAATACCAGGGTACCGACAACAATGGCAAAGAGCCTAAGAAGGTTTCCTCTGGTGCTAGCAACACCTGCAAGTTCAAGGCGCCCTTGTCCAGCTGCTAGATTAGGTAATGGGGTATCAGGGGAAATTCCAGAGAGGTGAAGGTCTTAGCCAGATTTGAGATTACTTTTGTATTTTTAACTTCTCATTCTTTCGTTTTCAATTAGACACATATATTTATTCATCCACCTAACCCATTTTAATAAATTGTGTAAACACCCCCCAAACGTCAGGGACTCACTAGATTCCATTGCATATTCTCACAATGAATCTATGAAGGATCTAAAGGAGAGCTTGATCACTAATCTATCCCCAATCCTAATCTAGAGTATCCACACTAGGATTAAAGTAATGTCAGGTAGTAAGGAATACTAACGTGTTCTACTTGCCGTTAGTTACCACCTACCAACCGTCAGTTTTGTAGTTAGTATGGTGCAATTTGCAACTCATTCTTTTTTCCCCAACTTATTGAGATTCACGAAACCCTCTCATATTATTCGAAGATGCTACGTAAATCAATACTCTAGCAATTGTTGATTGATAATCAAGAAGCGAAACTTTTCTAAAATGCTAAGGTAGCAACGACGACTTTTCTCAACACGGTGCATAGAAGCAGATCGACAATTGCTTGGAAATACATTAACACCATCGAATAGGGGCCGTTATATGAGTCACATCGCTTTGAACAAACTTGCAGTTAACTATTTATAATTAAGATTAGTTATCAACGCCCACGGGGATTTTGCTGGGAGCTAAGCGGTTTCGTTAATAGAGCCAAGCATGAATACGAGACACATTACAAAGCACAGTATCCTTCGTATTCAGATCTTGATATAGTTTTGTATAGAGCCACAGGAGCCACCTTCCAGCACATGAGGTATAAAGGCAGGGCTGTAATCTGGGGATGAAGGGAGCAAGCCTATCGAAGAAGCCATCTAACTCAGCATTACCAGCAACTCTCCAATTATAAACACGGACGGAGAATTCTACTTTTTTTGTGTTCATCTCTTGAGCTTCTTTGCCGACAGAGAACAAATGGAATCCTACTCAGGCAAAAACGTGATCATCATCGGCGGTAGCCATGGAATTGGCCTATCGACAGCTCAGCTTCTGGTTGACAAAGGTGCCAAAGTACTCGTGACCGGTCGAAGCCCTGCACCCATCGAAGCAGCAAAGCAACAACTAAAGGCTGATGCGGAAATTGTGCCATGCGATATCACTTCGACCGCGGCCATATCCGATCTTGCTCAGACGGTACAGTCCTTTTTTGGTGCTGGGCAAAACATCGATCTTCTTTTTGTCAATGCTGGATATGCCTCTCTGGAGCCATTCACTGCCGTGTCAGAGGACTCTTTCCGACGAACATTCGACACCAACGTATTTGGTGCCTTCTTCGTCGTGCAAAAGCTATCACCTTTCCTTAAAGACGGCGGTTCCATCGTATTCACCACATCCGTTGCGAACCAAGTTGGTGTCCCTGGCATGGCGACGTACTCCGCCTCCAAGGCTGCCGTCCGATCGTTCGTGCAGACATTAGCAGCAGAGCTGGTTGGTCGGAAGATCCGAGTCAATGCAGTCTCCCCCGGCTTTGTGAAGACCCCAACGATGGGGATTGCAAGTGCCTCGAGTGATGATCTACGGGAGTTCGAAAACCAAGGTGCTCAAACCACGCCCCTAGGTAGGATCGGGGAATCGACCGAGGTGGCGCAGGCGGTTTTGTTCCTTGCGTTCGAGGCAACCTTCACAACAGGGTCAGAGGTGATACTTGACGGTGGGTTGACGTTCCTGAAGGCGCATTAGTAGTGTGATACCGGATCTGAGCGAGACCTGGCGACTGTGGGTTCTTATTATATGTATGCTAGATCTCCGTTATTTACTGCGTATGATAAAACTAGAAGCTATATTTACTAGTGAGACCTCCTCATTCTTTTCACAAAAGTCCAATCATCGCCATGGCGCTGAGGACACCCCTACACTATTGCAGATTTTTCACGGTTAACCCTTCACGAGCTGGGAAGAAACATCATGCCAACACCACCAGAGTTTATATGATAGATAACAAGAAATCCGTCGTCTTTCCCATTCTAATTTAGCTCTATCTCACCAGATCCTATCCTCGAGCTAATCTTAAGATCCATCCAGTAATCCATTAGCATTTAGCTGGATGCTTCCTTTTTGTTCACTTCGAAGAGGATTTATTATGTCAGAATATCGTAGAGAAGATGAGTTCGCTAGTCAATTCTCTCAGAAGTCCTGCCTAGCAAAGAACTTTCTTCGTACACACAAGTACATATACATATTAATTACCAAGAGTTATGCTTGCCCAAAGGCCTAGTTAATTAACGGATAATGGGCTAGTTTATAAGGATGCAAAAACGTATAGATACTAATGCGCGCGGCTCAAAAAAACTGGGCTAGGAGCTGCACCTTCATAATTTCGCACACGCTTGAGTTAAACTACCCTGACGATGATCTCACGACTCCTGTTGCTCATCCATCAGTTGAGATTCAGCTGATGGGTCCTCGGCATCGCTTGTGCCCTTATGATCCAGTCGAAACTTGAGCTCACCGGCCTGCTCGATCCACATCTCTGTCTTCGCATCAACGTCGCACACATCGGGATATGCCAAATTTGTGTACAGTCGCCCGGCGGAACTCAAGTTCAGCTGCTGCTGTAGTTTCGAGAAGGAGAAGCGGGAAACGACCAATGCAATGAGGAAGACAACTAGCACCACGATCCACAAGGTTAACGTGATGAACGCTGGTACGGCATATGCAATATGGTACTCGATTTTCCGTCGGAAAGGCTCGATGCGGACCTTCTTGTCACCAGAAGGCACTGTGCCTCCCAGATGATGCGTGTCGCTACCACTCAGACCGATAGGGCTCTGTGAGCCGATTGTCGCCGTTGCCAGGATGTCGGTAAAGATCAGCTTTAAAATCGTAGCAGCGCCCTGCTCACCACCAGCTGACAGTTGCTGCCAGCGTCGCGACAGTGCAAAGTTGAATCTCCCTGTGTAATCTGCGATGGGCAGATCCAACGTCTGCCCTGTGGTAATTTGCCCCAAAAAGCTCTCCCCGAGGGCTCCCTGCTGGGCCGCCATGGGAGCATAGCTGGCGGCCATACTATCCTTCGCGTTGAGAACGGTAGCGCTCAGTGGGTACGCCGGTGGAAGGAGGAGCCTCTCCGATTTTATAGTAATGAGGTCCTCAGAGGCTGTGTATTGGTCGCCGATAAGACCCCAAAGAGGAGCAGTCACTGTGTCTGGCTGTCCGGTAACCTCAATCGCCCATAAAGGCTGCGCATCCTGAGTTTCGTACATTTTGTCTTTCACGCTGGACACAGTAAGGCCGGCCAGTGTCGAGCTTCCATTAAAGGTAAACTCCACGGTTTTGATCGATGCCTGGACAGCGCTCGCACACATATACATATCCTGTTCCCATTCCGAGCCTGCATCATAGATTCGCGGGTCAGTACCATCTAACCGTCGCGGAGCGGCCTGGAGTAGTCCACAGTCAATGCCCACCGTGGAATTATCAAGAGGATCCAAGGTGTACTGAGAAACCACCCCACGGCACGCCAGAATTGTGGGCTCGAAGTTCCACAAATTATTCGAGGTATTGAAATCCGAATTTATGAAGAGCCCGTTGCTGCCAGGAATCTGGATCGAGTCCGGCCGGTAGACATTGTGTTGGTCGCCAGTTATGGACCCATTTAGGACCAGGGGGTATTCTGCATCCGATGTGACATTGCGAGGAGCGCTAATATTGGGGCTAGCGAGCCCCAATGCCCACATTAGCATGCCGTTGTGGAAAAACGCGAGCTGCGTTGCTCGAGTACGCAGGTCAGGGTCTGCTTGCATATCGTCTATATTGTACCTCGGGCCCTTGAGCGGAAGACTGGAAAACCCGCCCTTGTCTTTGAGGCGTACGTTATGCGATTCGACTTTATTACCATTATAGTCGGTGTAGTTGAGAGTGAATCGAATGCTGAGATTGGTGTTCACGCATTCTATCAGTGGCTGCAACCAAGTGATATCCTCCGTCCAGCGTCCCCCTGTCGGTAGATTGGCCGGCACTGTGTGGTTGCGATATCCCACCCCACCCCTATTACTGTCGACAATCAGACCCTCGATAGCTTCGATCTTGTCGTGTAGGATGAGGCTATCCATCACTCGGTATGACCCAACGATATATGGCTCGCCATTATCCACTTGCTTCATAGACTTTGGGAATAGCTGTCGGTATTGAATGTCAAAGGGCCCCGATACGGTACTGTTCGTCCCCGAGGTGGCGCTCGAGAATATTTGGGTCAGGTTGTAGGGAAGCCGGGAAGAATACGTTCCGTCATTGGGGATGATATCATGTATCGTCTTGTTGACGAGGAAGTACGCATCGGTCCCGTTAGATCCAGGACAAACAACCCAGCCCGGCCATCCACAGCTTCTGGAAAATGGTGCGTCTGGGCGAGGTGGGGTTCCAAGGCCGTATGGCGACCTATCCGGCACATAGAGAAAGGGCACCGAGGTAGGTGCAGCCGGCTTGATTCGATCGTAGAGCCCAAGAGGGGTGATGATACCAGCAATACTGACAAGCACATGGCCGATTGTGATCCCCCACCCCAGACAGAAAACCAGCCAGCTGACTCGCTTTGACGCAGTACTGTCGGCTCCTATGATGGAGGGCCAGGTGGTTGCTTGGAGGACGCGTGTGCCCACAGACCTATTGTTTCTTCCTTCTCAGCATAGCACCGTGGACCGGTTTGGAGAGGCTCTAGAAAGAATCCCTACCAGGTAACAGCATTATTCTCCTCCGGGAGCTTCCAGCTCAGAACGTAGGCGATAGCTAACGGGAGGGTAATGCCGACTTTAAGAATCAGTTGTTACTTCCTCATGCACGTTGTCAGGGTGAACATTTACCGATCGCCACGCCAAAATTAATTATACCAGAGACTTGTCCAACTGTTAACTCCATGGCATCATCTAATATCTGTTTACAGTTTATATGTCATTGGAGCGATGTTGTGGCACAGAAGAGCATTTTGTAAGGGCCTTTTCATCACCACACAAGGCTGAGGTTTGCATGTCTTGTCACTCATCCCCCCCAGTCACAGTGATCGACAAAAAACACGAGCAACAGAGTTAGCAGAGGCGATGATCCCAATTGTAAAGCACACAAAGCACGGCAAGTTTTGCAAATATTCGCCATAACTATATTGTCTTCTCTGTAGATTTGAGGTCCGAAGGTTTCGGGACGGGCAGTCAATCGCTGCTCAAGGCTCGATTGCCATGAAGAATAAAAACACGTGCAGCTTCAGGAATACTGCGGCATTCTGTCCTTTTGGAAGCAAATATGGCTAATAGATCTCTCCGTCTTGTTCAACTAACTCTTTTGGAAGTTGGGGAATTTTGGCGGTATAGTGAGTAGTTAAACAGCGTCAAAAGGCATAGAGGCGTAGAAATCTCGCACGTTGACGAACGCGGTATATAACGTAATCAACTACCGAGCCGGCACTACCACCGAACCGGCAGGTTTTCCTCAACGCGTATTATCATCATTATTCAACGCAGTTTTCTTTAT
>ML736427.1:0-29801 GCA_009193595.1 Aspergillus bertholletiae | reverse complement strand
AAAAAAAAAAAAAAAGAAATGTCGGTGCATCTTCCAGGTTTCAATTTGAGTGACTGAACTACCTTATTTGGTACAGATGTTCAGATATAATAGACTAGGGATCAAGTTTCAAAGTATCAGTTGAAGTAATATCAATTCTAGTTTTATAGATGATATCGGTGGCTCATAGTAGATAGATGTAAGACTAAGCCAATAAATCAATCATCGAAATACTATTGACGTGATAGAGCCCTTCTATCGAAAAGTCTAGATTTGCAGGCGCTTTACCAGCTGAGACCGAATTCAAGTCTGAAACACCCAATAAAACCTGTAACCCCGTATGGAGGAGATATAACAACCGAAAACCCCTTAAACAACTAAATAGCGTATTTCATGGTCCACGGCGCTGTAATGGGACGTGGATGAGTGATGTATTGACGCCTATGTCCTACCCTTCACGGACAGGCATCGGGTCTGTCGGCCTTACGACAGCATGGGAGAGTGTATCTGGTGGATGATGCAGCGCACGCGTCGAGTCCCTGCCAGGGTGTAAGGGCCTCTTTTGGCGTCGAAGATGTGCTTTACAATTTATTTATGAATCTCAAGCAAGTCCATAATATGAGGACCCCGATTGCATTTCCGGCAATATCATGCAGGTGCAAATAGTCTGACATCATCATACATGGTACTTTTGGCGTCGATGGAAAAAGCAACTCTGACTACCTAATTGCAGTGACCTACCCCACTTCAATATACTTAATTGTTTCTTTTCAATGGTCCCCTCCCCTCAGTTTCCCCTTCCCAAACCCAACATGAGCGAAACCCTAGTGATAACCTGCCCCAGCGGCAAGCAATGCTCGCGCCTCATCCCCCTACTCTACAACCAGGGCAAATTCCACCTCCGTCTCGCCGCACACTCCGACAGCTCAGCTCGAAAGCTGCAGAGTGATTACCCAGACGCCGAAGTCGTAACAATCGATCTCCAGTCCGCACCGGACTGCCGCAAGCTGCTACACCGCGCAACAGCCATCCACGCCGTGCTGCCGAGTCTGCACTCCCACGAAAAGGAGATCGGCTTCAACTTGATCGATGCAGCAGTCACCGAGTCTCGACGTGAGGGTAACGTCTTCCAGCATTTTGTTCTCTCGAGCGTCCTGGGAACCCAGCATCGCAGTCTTCTGCAGCATGATTTGAAGAGTTATGTTGAAGAACGGCTGTTTCTTAGTCCGCTGGATTGCTGGACTGTACTTAAGCCGACTAATGTAAGCTTTTTTTTCTTTTCATCTTTTGTTGCTGTCTTATGTTTTTGTTTTCTGGTCGTATACGATCCAATACTGATGAGATGTCGGAAAAGTTCCTGGACGTATACCCCGTCGCCGAGCTAGCTGCACAGGAGAACCCCGTGCTCGAGAGATGGTGGAATCCAGAACACGCGAACAGCGTAATCGCCCTAGCTGACCTAGCCGAAGCGTCAGCAAAGGTGCTAAACGAGCGAGAAAGGCACTACCTCGCCGAATACCCTCTGTGTTCAACCATGCCCATCTCCGAGACAGAGGTTGTTCGGATCATTGAGAGACGTATTGGGAAGAAGATCGAGCTGACGATGCCATCTTTTGAAACGGGTGTGAACAGGCTCATTCGGGTTTTGTATAGTGGGGAGGAGGAGAAGAAGAAGAAGAAGAAGAAGAAGGGGCATGGTGAACTAGGTCTAGGTCTGGCGACTGAGGGCGATTTACGGGGGGATCTTGTTCGGGATGGAGCTGAGCGGTTAATTCTATTTTATAATCGGCGGGGGCTGAAGGGGAGTCCGAATGTTTTGCGGTGGCTGTTGGAGAGGGAACCCACTTCTGTTCAACAGTGGGTGGATAATGCGGCCCTGCGATGAGGTTGGGTTATTGTTTGTTACGTATAACGAGATTGCATATACACTGATTCAGTAGGCTAGTTTTAATGAAGCTATATGAAATCATATGCAGAGCTCTCTAGCTACCTCTCAAGTCTACAAGAGCATAGAACGTAAACTCCAGGCACCAAAAGACCTGTAACGCTACTCAAGCCTAGCATCGGAGACGACTGGCTCGGCGAAACGTTGTCCTCGGAGTCAGATGGCCATACCGAGGGGGGGGGCGTGGGGGGCTGAGTATAGAATCACCCGAGGAAGAAAGACATATGGATAAAAGTCCCTGTTATATGTAACACTAAGACCCGAGTAATAGTGGACGGAATCTGAGCATATATCAGCCGAGCACCAGCCCTACCTATGCTGGACCGATATTGCACTCGCCCCATAGTCCCCTACTGGCATGCTACAAACAGAGTAATATCCATTCTACAGAAATGTCCCGTTCTCTCTCTGCCACGAAGTTCGAGTCCCTAGAGTACATCTTCCCCACTATGGTCCCTAAGCGTGATGGTGAGGAATGCCGCCATGACTGCGCGAACTGCACGGTGAAAGTCGACACCACACTCCCGATGTACGGACACATCAAGCAATTTGACGCGCATGTGCTGGTAGCAACGGGGAAGGCGGCCTGGCTCGGGAAGGTCGAGGAGAAGGGAAGTTTGTTGGAGGCATTCAAGTCCAACGAGGGGAAGCCTCAACATAGAGTAAGTATTCTTATACGTTCTGGGGCGGGTTTGGTTTCACGTTGGCTTTGTATTCTGAACGCGTTACAGAGAATCATGGTGTCTGCATCGAGTCTGTCTCCACCGGAGAGTGGCGATGGAGAGGCAGATTCTGCGAAGACTACAGTGTTCCTTTTACCTTCTTTTACTTTCGTAGATGGCGTTGCCGCTGGCGATGTGCACCATGTGATTGATACATTTATTGAGAACCCGAAGCAAGCATCCCGCTTATCGTCGCGGCCATGTCCACACGACTATGTTGTTCTTCTCTGCTCGCATCAACGGCGCCATGCTCGTGGTGGGATCACGGCACCGCTGATCAAAAAGGAGCTGGAGCGCCATCTGTGCAGCTACGGGCTATACCGCGATCTGGATGATGAGCGGGCCGGTGGCGTGGGGGTTTACTTTGTTTCTCACCTTGGTGGGCACAAGTTCGCTGCGAACGTGTTGGTCTATCGGAAGAAGGAGCGGCAGAGGATCTGGTTAGAGAGGGTCAGGCCGGAGCATTGTGAGGGGCTTGTCAAGTATACCATACTTCAAGGGAAGGATATACGTCCCGGTTCGCAGTTGAGGGATGGATTTGATCGGATTAGAGGGCTGACTAGTTGGTGATAGACGTACTGTTGTGCATCAAGAGCGGGCAGTTGCAAGGTGGGGTTTTAGCTGTCACATTTCTGTAATTTATTTGTGCATACTATATAGTAAAGTCTTCGCTTCTGGTTGTTCGAAAGGTGAAGATATCTCTAGCTGTAGTCTAGTGGACAGACTTACACGTCAGTGTATAGTAGTATAAGCTGTCATGAACTGATAATGGTGGAATATGTGCTGGTGTCCCTCACCATCTCTATCCTGCAAGCCATATACAGCCGTCGGTCATTAGGCTCTTTTTTTTATCAGATGGTTACACTCCATGTCTGGTCCGACAGTGCGTTGCAGTGTCCTTGCCTCTACGACATCATAACCAGCTTGCAATCTCTAAAGACTAATTGCCTGTTGTCTAGGAACCGAAGCCCAGAACAAACCAATCCCTATAAGCAAACCCAGCATGATCGGCTGCATAACCTGGACACCAGCCTGGGAAGCTATAGCGCCCGTCATAAAGGGAAAGGCAGCGGCACCAGCCTGTCCCAGGCTTGCCGTGAGTCCTGTCAACAAGCATGAGTACATATATGTAGAGATCTTGATACACACACAACGGCTCACCTAAGGCGCCAATTCGAAGATCCTCCGGCACCACCTGGGTTAGAACATAGAGCCCAATGGGATAAAACGGCCCAATAACGAATCCTATTCATGAGTCCGTCAGCCGACCCATCAAGCAATCTGGTCCAGACAACCCACCTAATAGGAAGACTGCGATGGCAATTACAATGATATTCGGAACCAGCCAAAAGAGGAGCTGCATGGTAACCGCTACCGCGAGGTAGACGAATACCATCCGACGTTCTCCAAAATAGTGCGTTATATCTGCGAGAACAACACGGCCTAATGTGAACCCCGTCCAGAATCCAGAAGCTATGTAGCCTACTTCCTTTGGGTCACCGTTTCTAACGGAGACGATGAATTGGACCATCCAACCTAGCATGGTGAATATAGTTAGTGCGCTCCTTCTCAAGTTTGTACGGCGGATCACCCATAGAAAGACCACTTACCGCCAACCGTAACCTCTGCACCGACATACAGAAAAAAGAAGCCACTTAGAATCCAAACTGCTCTATGGGACAGGGTGGCTTTTAATTCACTGCCAGCCGTTCCACTCGCGTTCCTCTTGTTAGGCTTAAATAGACCGTCTCGGAATGTCCACATTAAGAGACACAAATTTAACAACCCCAAGCCCAACATCACTAAGTAGAAGTGATGCCACACTGGTGTCTGCGAGGCAATCACGTTAGCAACGATAGGTGAGATGATTGTCCCGACACCATAGACTCCATGCAAAATTCCGAGCCACCGATGCGCATTATCAACTGTTGTTGTGAATGTATTCGCCTGGGCATCTTGATAGGCCGACCCCATTCCACTGAAGAAGAAGGCAGCTATGAAGAGTGCAAAAGGGGGGTTCCAGAACATCAGCGCGAATCCACATGTTTGGATCACTGCTCCTAACACTAGTGTACCGCCCGTGCCGATTCGCGAGCAAACATGAATGTTAGAGAAGGAAGCAGTGAGGCAACCAGCGCAGTTTACGAGGTAGATCTGGGAGACCTGGAAGAGAGAGATGCCGTAGGTTGGTCGAATGTAGGGGATTAGGACTCCTAGAGCGGCGTCTATGTGCTGTTAGCCCGAGCGTTGAGGAGCTGAGTTGTCATAAGCATACCGTTTAATCCAGCGATGAGAAGAGTAATATTGGTACTGATTATCTTTCCTGTGACGTCGCTTGCCCGCTTTTGCAGGAGAGGTGTTGTTTCACTTGGTACATGCCCTTCCTCTCTGTCAGAACCGTTGACTATGCTTGTCGGCTCATTAAGACCTTCCATAGTAGGAACTTAAAGTTTGAAGCTTGAGCTCTGAAAAGCTTGGAGGGTAGTCAGGACTCCGGATGCCAGTCAAAAGAAAACCTTTTCCAAGTGGATTGCTTAATACTCCACCATCAGAGCTCGCTAGTTAGTGGAGATCACATCATCAGCTGGTCGCGGCTAACCCGCCATCGAAAACAAAAACCAAAAGAAAAAAAAATAAAAATAAAAAGTGAGGGGTAGAGGATCGTGCACGTAAGGAGATGTCCATGGAGCTGCGTATCATGCTTTAGAGATAAGCAAAGCATGGGCCATAGTGGTGGAGAATTTGGTGCCCGTGCAGCTTGGAGCGCCAAATCCAGGAGATTCCCAGCATCCCGCTAAGTACGAAATCCCCACCGATTTCCCGTTCAGATTCCCCGAACGGGGAGAAATATTTGAGCCTAATAAGACTCTGCCGTTTAGCCAGAGTCTTCTCCGTCCACCGAAGGTCTCCCACAAGTTCCCCGATTTAAAAAACATTCACCCTGTTATACACTCTCCGCCTTCTTGATATCTGGGGTAACCGATCCATTGTATCAAAGGGTATGGATTCGCTAGATGAAACCGAAAAGATAATCACCAAAGACATGAAACTGGACAAGCTCGATCGGTCCATAGAAATAACTCCGAAACAGCGAAGTTTCAGTCTAAGCGGATGGGCGACCCTCCTTGTGCATAGCCCATGTAGGTTAGTAATTGTGCATTATGTTGTTACGTAGATATTGAAATGAGTCACATACCAAGGAAACTGCCGCAGAAGTGCTTCAGGACAGAAATGTGATTCGGTCGCGGAGGCAGTTTAGTAAATGCACGATTCAGGCAGAAGAAACGTTGAGTATGCATTGGCTTACTAACACATACAGCGTGATCACTTTAACTATAACATGACCCCTACATGCCTCGAGTCTCGCCCCAGGCCCTACTATGTCCGACAAGAGAAGTAAATTGTCGATGATACTGCCTTCTTTGCTCTCCCAAAAGGTGCAAAGTAGATATATTAATATATCAGCTAATATATATGTAGTCCCCCCAGAATGCTACTGCTAATCAATGAGACGACTGCCATAGGATAGAGATGGCAATTCGGTTCTATAAATAGTCTAGGTGCTATAACGCTACTGCTACTGCCGAGCTTAATTTTAGAACTTGTAGATATCCATTTAAAATATGCTTCTTTTGAAGGGTTGTAATTACGAGATCGCAGCCTGGTCAACACTTCTGAGCTAGCAATAATGTAGGGAATTGTTATTTGGACCTCACGCTAGTTATTTGGACCTCAAACTAGGCCTGGATAGGAAAGTCAGTTACAATGTATTGGTAATACTGTATATCGGCTCGCTCCCCGCTCAGCTTACCATTTGAAGCTTTTAGTATTTCCTATTTAGGAAGGACCCTCAATTATAATCGGATTATCTGCCTGAGCACCTTGCCGCCGGATCGCCTGTTCAGTCCGTTCAAAACCCGAGATCTCTCGATTTCTAGAACCCCTAGGCCTTCCACGGGCTTGTACAACCAGCGGTTCTAATAGCTGCGGCCATTCAACTAGGGGATCTGGATCTAGAATCGATAGATCGAGCGGTTCATGTAGATCACCCTGTGGGATCAACCACTGAGAATGGAAAGCTGAGATAGGAAGCGGTTCCTTAGCTACACGATGATGCAAAATAGTATGAATACAAGGAATCCCTAGTGTTTTAGTAGTAATTTCTGTACAGCGGTTAATCGGCGGCTTTCCTGGGCCTATCGGTAAATAGCGGTTGTGTATCTTAAACACTATTTTCAGTGCGTAGGTTGAAATACGGTAAATAACCTCATGGAATAGTGGTTCGGCCCGTAGATCACTAGGTGCCTGGATACGCTCATCTGCCAGTGATTGGTCGATTTGAAGGTGATGACTGGTAATCGTACGCTCAATCGATCTGACTACATTAAGTAGATCGCCTAAAGAGCTCTGAAGATCTCGTTTAATTCGCCAGTGAGATCCCTCACTGCGTGATGTAGCCACCTGGCCAAAATGCGTATACGTATTTGTATAGCAACGCAGAAAGGCTCTTCCTGTCTGATCATGAAGCCATTCCGATTCTATATAATATAGAAGCTTTTGATATGCAGAATGTTGATAGGTTCGTTTAAAACGAGCCCATTCTTGATCTTTAAGAGAAACTGATTGAGCTGATATAACGCTATACCAATCTGCCAGCATCGTCTCCCATTGTGTATCAATCTGCTTAATAAACTCCTTTCCATGGGCGGTTGAAGCCAAAGGTGTACGCTGCATAAGTAGATAGTCACGTATAGCCCACTTCGCATGGCTAAGAATATTTTTATTGATATGCCATATGCAGATAAGTGAGGCAGTAGACGGCCATATGGATTGTATAGCGCGTATCAGAGAGTTATCTTTATCAGTAACTACTGCTGCCGGTGGTTGAAGTTGTAGGGAGGTGTATATATCGGACAGGCATTGTAGTATATAGCGAAATGAGGTTTCTCGTTCATCGGATATAAAGCCAAAAGCAATATAAAAAGTGCCTCCTTGAGGCGTCAGGCCAATGATATTGAGAAGCGGCATATTATATCGATTTGTTTTGTATGTACAGTCCATCATCAGAACGTAGGGGCTTCTACATAGATTTTTGATTGATGATCGGTGACTGAGAACCACGGCAGAAACATAACGATTTTCGTGTATCTGATATTTAATATGCCAATTGCCTTCACGTGGTATCGAATTGATTAAGGCCTGGATTGGTGTACGGCCATTTAAGCGTTCAATATCAACTCTATACCGCATATTATAAAGATCCCGAGGTCTAATAAACATCGCACAGCCTTCTCGGCGTAGAATCGATGTAATATAGCGTATTGGAAGACCTTCGTTGAGCATACTAACAATCTGATCATATCGACGACGAAGCTCACTACGCCGGTGAGCTGGAAGTGCTGAGATAGCCGCTGGACCATGATTATGAGTAGGTTCTTCGACAGATAGTGACCATGTATCGAACACGCTTTTGAATTTAAGCCGTGCAGTGAAAGGGCAGTCTACTCGACGAGACCGGCCTATACGGATTACTAGTACATAAAGCATCTTAGTATCTATATCCGATGCCCCTTTTTGATTCTCCGTTTGCAATATGATAAGCTATATTGAGTGTACGTTATAGCTCTATCCTCTCAATTTAATTACATAAACTACATTATAAATAGTGGCATAAGGAAAAGAGAAGAGCATCAGCCTACTGTACTCGCCACTTCCTCCAAGTGGTTCATATTTTATAGCACCTGGATAAAGTCCCGTGACTCGTATTGGCATCGGATGTTCAATTGTTATGCCGTCAACGCGTCTCATGTCCCTTCCAACAACAACCTTAAACTCCTGGATTGAGAGTACCAAACATCATCATTTTGATCAGTTGGCACAGTACCTACAATACCTATATTTATCATATAATTATTGACAGGATCCAGCTTAGTATTCTAATTAAACCCGTACGGAAAGAGCCCAATTGCGAGTTCAAGTCAAACAAAATAACACATTTCCACACACACACACACACTCTCTCTCTCTCTCTCTCTCTCTCTCTCTCTGTGTGTGTGTGTGTCTCCCCTCCGCTGTCTATCCCATAAAGAACGCCTTTATAGCAATGTGAAGAACAAAACAAGGTAAAGCAATACCCCAGTCTGAGCCGCTGATATTCATTCAAATCTTCAACAAGAAATAAGAGAAATCCGCTATTCGCATGGATAAACACGGCCGAAGCGAAAATACTGCCAAGGCCTCCCGTTTAGTCTATAGTTCTGAAGATCGCCTCAGCTCTGTGGCTCTCATTCCAGAGTTTGATAGTATGCACTGGAAAATATGAGACACCAGGTGCTCCTGTCCTGTCGATGTTAAATATTCCCCTATTTTCCCCGTCCCTTCATTCCGTACAACCAAGGGTCATGTGAACGATATACTTTTTTGATGATAGACAACACGGTATGACTTGCACCGGCTTAGCAGGGAGGCGATATTAGGTTGCCTGCAAAGTGGGTTCACTAAAGAACTGAGTTAAGCCCATCTGCAAGGGGTAGTGGTCGGGTTTGATTTCCGGGGGCAGACTGAGGGGGCAATCACCATTCTCCTTCGTCCAAGACTGTGAGAGGCCCTTGAAAGTAAGGAAATATGGGGACTAACCTGTCAATCGTACCGTAATTGCCTGCTCTATCGACAGCACGCAGCGAGAATTCCCCCTGATATCGGCGGAACCCCAACCGGGGTAAATCTGGAGATCTTGTTGTAAGATTTTAACTTCCCTGTCTTCTGAATACGATTTAGTTCTTGAATTACTTCCAGAGAAGTGTGCTGGAGATAAATTAGCGAGTGGCATAATGGAAGATCTGAGAGAGCCGCAGTGCTTGAGTGTCATCTACCATTGTCCACAGGTTCTCCATTGTTTTTACGGACCTTGCTTTGTTGAACCTACGTTTTGATATCGCTGACTGCCAGGGAGGGGATCAGCGGACAGCCATGCTGTCGGAGGTATCAGTTCGCTTCGAAGGCCTCATTCCCATCATAGTTAGAATGTGCATATTTGTAGAGTTCTACATTCGCCCCTGCAAATCGATCGGAGTGTGACAAAGTATCCCTAGAATGTAACGGCGATCTCTCGGCTATGAACGATCTAGGCTTGGGAAGATCGACCTCCATAAAATTTTAGGTAGACTTTTAGGTAGAATTTCCGATGCTATCGTTGGAATGCAACATAGCTTTCCAATCAGAGGCGAGTTTCTATCTGTTCTAGACCATCTATGACTCTATTGAGAGGTATAAAAAGCTGATTCCTTCCTCACCGAGATCCCTATTCCAAGCGCATTCAGCGAAAAGACAATCAAACTCAGTCACTCCTTAAAACTCTCTTCAGCTTTATCATCATCGCATTCTTCTTCTTGCCACCAGGCTATCTTTCATCTTCCTCTGCCAAAATGGTCAAGAACCTCGCCCTCATCCTGACTGCTGCCCTCCTTGTCCCATTCGGCGCAGCTCAAAGGTTCGAGAAACCCCATTGCAAGTGGGGTTATGTCCTTGAGGGCAGACAGTGCTGTACTGAAAAAGGGCCCAAATGTCCGAAGGGAGCGACTTTTAATGGCCGCGAATGCATATCGACTCCAACCTGCCCTTACGACACGCTCTACGAAAATGGACGTTGTGTGGGTATCGACCCCCCAAAGTGCTACAGGGGTACTTTCAACGGAGAGTACTGTGTCAGCTAGAGAGCCACATCTCAACGGAGGAGATTACATGGTCTGGAATGTTTAAGTCCTCCAGATACCAGGGAGGAAGCGTTGGGGTATCGACGTGGTTTGCGACATCAAGGTGGGTTCTAGTATCATGTTCTCGTTGAGGTTACCATGACTCTACTATTCCATGTTGTCCCATATATCATTGTTCACTTTCTTATTTTTAACCTGAGACGGCTGGTGTCCGGTTTTAATTATCTGGAATACTTAATACGATGTCAACGAGAGACGAAGTACCTCTGAACTATCCTACCTTAACGTAGCTCAATTCTCTTTCTCATGCCCATAAACTTTGAGTCCATGTGTTCGTTCATCGCCAAGTTAGCACTTTCACAGTAAACTCCTGACCATCCTCCGGTTTAGTAGTTTCTAAACAGCTAGATGCTGCAGGGTGGACACGCAGCTGTGAGGCTGACTAGGGGGTATATAGGAAGCCAACATCATGAAAGACATATATGTATACCGACACAGGAGCGAGACGAAGAGAGCCTGACTACACACTATAGAGTTTCATGAATTTGCCAGTTTTCATGCAACTGTTTCCGGATATCTACCATATTCTCCTTGTAATCACGTTAGTTTCTGTTGTTCTGTTATAATTAAGAATCTTTTTTCTTTATATCTGCCTAGATAGCATTGTATAATTTAGTCATGCTTGGGAGACCCCCTGGCTCGAGCTATCTTCCACTTAAATGCAAGGGACCTAAGTGTATAGCCGACTCTCGTTTATTTGCCGTCAAGCACATTCCACAGGGACATTAACACTTACCAGGGCGTGAGTGACTGGAGCTAATCTCCCATTCGTGTGATTCAGTCACATACGGAGGTCTTCAAGGAGAATTTCAAGTGCCGGCCTCGCGAGCTGCCAATTTCTCAGAAAAGCGGCTTGACTTTTTAACGTTCAAGGGATATTCGCCACAACCTCTATTTTTATCTCTGTTTTCTTCTGCTCACACATTCTTCTGCTGGACAAAGTTCACGGCATTCCTATTAATGCTGTCTTTGCAGATGGAGATGAATCCTACAGTAGATTCCCCATAGTCTCCATACCTGATACGATCGTTGCCTAAATCGGCAGTCCCATGGTTCTAGACTCCCACTCTATGAATCAGCTTTAAACACTGAGCCGTGCATTATTCGATGTTATGTTCCAGACTACTCCATACGTAGTGGACTTTACGCAACGTGCAAAGAGGGGGCGGGTTTAGAATCCCGTTAATAGAAACATCAGAAATAGTGAGTACCTATCCTACAAGCGCCACACAGCAGCATTAGTGCCCAGGATCACTGGCACGAGAAAGAAGCTTTTCTCCCCAACTAAACGAAAGAGCCAAAAAAAAGGGGAATTCAACGAGGTTAAATGTATAGTCCTTGCATGCTCTCGATCCTTGATAATGTCGTACTTGGTTCAAGCTTCCCACCCCCTTTCCTCGGCTGCACCAAGCAATCGCCAAAACATGAGGGAAAAAAAGATACCAATCACACTATCCGGTTCGGCCCGACACCTCGAGGTTTCTCGGAGAAATATTTCAGGCATTTTGTACACATTACTAGTACTTAGTGCCATCCCCCCGAGCTATAACTAGATGTTGTGCCAGATAATAGTAATGTCATCCCACCAGTTCTTGAAGCAGGCAAGTCGCAATTATATGTTAGTCTTGAATAGAGGCTATTATTGACACTGAATCTGGCGATTTGTTGCATTTTATATTCTCAGTAGTACTTACTACTAACTACTAAATTCCGAGCAGCCTCAGGTACTCTTACACACTTTGCCGGGAGCCTCAGGCACGAAGCTAAACTGGTCCTTCCATATTTATTCTAGTGCCATTTTCCAGCGTGACTTTGTCCAATAAAAAACTGCAAGAGAAATTCTTTGCTAATCTAGATTCAGACCAGATTTGGTATATATTTTATATTATTGGTCAGAACTATTGCTACTAAACCCTAGTTAGCTTAGCGGGATCTTCTCCTAGATTCGTCTGTGAATTTCAAAGCGAAACGTTACAACACCTATCATTCGCAATTGGAGACATAACCTGCTTTAGATCAATTTCTTTTGGATGATTTTGGCATTTTGGTACGTGTCAGTAATGACCTGAGGCATAGCCATCTCTCGATAATGCTGGAAATTATCTGTACCAACTGGTACAAGGATTTGGTTAATCTAATGGGTAGTATTGAGTAGGAGCGAAGAGTCTTTTACTCATCCTCTTTGCTCAACCTTTTAGAGATGGCCCCAACTTGTTTCCATGAAGAAAGACATATCAAGCCTGTCAGTACCTGCACTACAGGGCCGCTGAGGCTAATCGCCTTTGCCCTCAACATTGAACTACTTGTAAACCATTTATGTTGCTCTTCGGTTTCTCGGTATAATACTGGGAATGTCGTGAAACGCGTCGAGGGTTTTGCCCACAATTGTCGACATTTTGCTTCGCAACCAATCTCTCTTTATCGATCCACCACAGTCATGCAGGATGTTCGCTGTTAAACATTGAATAATATTTGCCAATCCGGCTCTCAGAAGCTCCAACCCAGTGCTGGAGGGGACCAGGGCACCTATGGAGCCCTTTCGAACAAACTCCTCTTCGCCATCATTACGCTCTTCCAAAACTTTTTTCCAAGCGTGGCACACTGGAGTATCTCGGTCTACGGTCGTATTGTCCGCCTAGGGGATATCTTTTAAGCCTCTATTGATCATCAACAAACGGAGCCCCACTCTTGATCAATCATACTTACCTATAAGCCAGTAGACAATCTTCACCCGCCGTTCCTTCGCTCGGAGGCAACGGAATCCCAAGGGAAGCGTGGTACTCTTGTGCTTTGTCACGACTAAAGCTCATCAAGACTTTCTTCTTTCTCATCGACTTTACTCCCGTAGAGGCTCTTCATGTTGCCTCAGGTGACTCGATCATGGTTCTAGTAAGCACGCAACCACAAGGCTATGCATGGCTAATATAAATCTGTGTCTGGGCGTCCCGACTGAAGCTGAGCGGTACTGATGAGATTATCGGATCAGTTCCTTTAAATGAGAATGAAGCTCCAATCGATTCCTATCATGCAGCATCCTTAAGATATGACTTCAAAATGGTGTCCTTTCCCCCGTGAGACCATTCTCCCCTGTGCCTCTCGGTACCCAATACGAGGTTGAAACTTAAATGTCTTTCCCTCGGCACAAGCACTAGCTTGCAGTAGCGTGAGGCGTATTCGGTCAGTTCTATTGCATCCCGACTCCTCTTAGTGGAGGGGCTGCCCCACGTGAGCGAGCGTATTTCATCCACCATCTTGTGTGCCAAATCTGTGAGTCCATCTTATATGGGCTTTGCACCAGGTTCAAATGGCCTCCCATACTATGGCGACGGAAGAATATATAGAGAGCCTGGAAAAGCGTATACGTCTTCTAGAATGCTTAGTTCTGGATAAAAACCAAGAAGATGAGCGATCTAGTGCGTCAAGCGTTACTGAAGAGGAGAAGAATGGCGGTGGGCTAGACGCGCAGACGGAAGGGTACACGTCTGATGAAGGTGACAATGGTTATCGCCCATCGATGCTTCCAATTGAGCTCCGGGTGGCGAAGCTGTCCAGTATCCCGTTTATATTCCACCCACTTCCCGCAGACAGCCTGCCTCTGATAGAAGCAGTCCAGTTTCCCGGGGGTCGGAAAGTCGCAGAACAAGAGATAAAAGAGTTTTCTATCTCTCTGAGGGATGTCAGGCCCGAGAAGGCCATAGAGATGATCAGAGAGACCTGCAATAAACCGTGGAAGCCAGATACCCCCATCGCCGCGGTCCGTATTATGTCCAAGCCCTTGGCTAGTGCGTTAGTGTCGACATTCGACGCAGACCACGAACTGCAACACATGATATTATATCGCCCCTTCATCGAAGCAACGTACTTCTTTGAGGTTGCTAAAAAAAGGGTCGCAGAGATGGAGGCTCATGCGGGACAAGACCTCAGGTCCGTAACTGCTGGTAGCATGGACAGTGTAACTAAATCGTCACAAGTGGCCAACGGGCAAGATTTACTAGCTCAATTACGATTCTACGTGCGGTTCATGGAGGAGAATATCATGCCTTTTCCCCTTCAGCTCAAGAGCCTATCTGCTGTGGATGAAGCCAGCGTGGAATTTGATGATTTATATCACCTTTTCCAGCTGGGAGATATCATTGTCTATCCAGAGGCCACCAGAAATTACGAAGAGCTCATCGGAAGTAAGCTGGCTGACCGGGGACTGTGGAGAGTATACTCTAAAGTGTGGAGATCGATGAGCGACGAATTTGTGGTCAAGGCATATTGCATCGATTACGACGGGGATTCCTACGTCTGTACTAAAGAATCCTTTACTATTGAGCGGTATGAAGGGCCGGTCAGCATCGCTTCATTAAAGATCTTCCCAATCCGCTTTTCGAATAAGATGAAGGAACTTTGTGACAACGCAAAAAGACAAGGAGAGGCATTCCAACTATTTACCAAAGCTAAGCTAGTCTCGCATGATGGCTGGGCATCCGAACCAAATACAGCAGATCCAGTCCTTCGACACATAACCGGAGATATGGTTATCGATTTTGCAGAAGCTTTCAAGGCTCATCCCGACTGCAGGCCGGTTTCCAACGCACCGAACGTCCAAAAGAGCGAGTGCAAGCCCGAGACCAACTTTCCGGATGCAGTTGTTTGGCGATGGGTAGATGGCGAAACCATGAGTGAGAGAGCGGATGGCTACAGCTGGATGACAGGATGGCATGTCCGATGGTTGCAAAAGTCGCACTATTGTTGCAATGAAGATCCCTTTCTCTCCCATCTCATCAAAGGGGGACAAGGGCGATATGCTCTGCGTGATGAGGATCTGTACTTGCTTCCGCAAAGGCTTTTTGCGTACTCTCTCCAAGATCGACAGTTTGTCGCCGTTCATGTAGACAACTTGAGCCTGATTGAATACCGGGGCTCTAAATTCGACAACCTGGTTATCAGCCCGACCCATGTGACAATGTTGCAGGCTCTAGTAGAGTCACACTTGATCAGAAATGAGGCCTATAATTCGACGGGCGTCCAAATGGCAACTCAAGACGTTGTGCAGAATAAGGGAAGGGGTCTTGTCATCCTCCTTCATGGGGTCCCGGGCGTGGGCAAGACATCCACAGCGGAAGCCATTGCCAATGAATTCAAAAAGCCATTGCTTCCGATCACCTGCAGAGATTCGGAGTTGGATCCTGCAACAATGGAGCAATCACTGAAGGATACTTTTCGCCTGGCCCAAGTATGGGACTGCATCGTACTGTTAGACGAGGCGGATATCTTCCTGGCGGAGCGAGTTCCATCCGATTTGAACCGGAATGCAATCGTATCAGGTTTGTAGATCATTCCAATGTAGGCTCGACTGTTACTAACGCACAAAGAACAGTGTTCCTCCGGATCTTAGATTATTATTCGGGGATATTGTTTTTAACTACCAATCGGGTCGGTATCATTGACGAAGCCTTCAAGTCCCGAATTCATGTCAGCTTGTACTATCCCCATCTGAAGCGCCACCAAACAGAGAGGATTTGGCAACTCAACCTCCAGCGATTGGCTGAGATTGAAGAAGAACAGACAAAGATCACCAACAAGCCTGTCCTTTCGGTGGATCATGACGGTATCATGGATTTTGCTAAGGAGCATTACCAAAAATGTAAAGAAAGCGGCCAAGGGCTGTGGAATGGAAGACAGATCCGGAATGCATTTATTATTGCATCCGCGCTAGCTCGTTACGAGAAGAGTCGCAAACCACATATTTCAAAGTCATACGACTTGAATGCTAGCCACTTGAAGGCGGCTGCCGAAACTGGGTTTGGGTTCGATCGCTATCTCCATCCAGCGAAGGCCACGAGCGATGGTGAGGCAGCATTTGTACAGGGACCACGGGCAGATTACATCCGGTCATTCCAGGCCAAGACAGATTGCGTCAATAGCAGCTCAAGTCAAGATATAACCCGAACCCTTCCATATCGCCCAGTGGCTCCGGTCATGAACTCGGTCAATGGTGCAGTCCATCCGAGTCAGACCGATCCTTCTCGGATATATGATGATGGCTATCCAGATGCTTCACAGTCGCACCTCTCACCGTTTGCCTCGCCACATCACAATATCCTTCGGTCACAACCGCAGTACATGGTGGATTCCAGAACTGGACTGGACAAAGTGGGCTAACAAGCGATAAACTCCACGTTCGGAGTGCCTCAACCTATGACCACTGGTCATCTCTCGGCTGTTCAACCATCCTCCCAAGGGAGTCAAATAGGTGAGCAATCTAGACACCATCAAACCTCTGACGATGAATGAGCGTAGAATAACCTTGTTGCACCATTCAACTACCGAGCAACTTGAAGCGACGAACTGCCTAGATAGTCGAGTAATCAGCTTAAATCAGTCCTTTAACCTATTCATACGTTTAAGGGATAACACATCAGAATGTACATAACATGTTAGTAGCCGGTTTGACCCATACGGCTTGAACTCGGATATCATAATCTGGGCAAATAGCACAAGACAAGGGATACAATAGTAAAGACGCAAAGTGATGAATACGTTAAGAGACAAAATTATGAAATCGCAGATGGCTGATAATTAAAGACTAGAAGGCCGCGGCATCTTCCCCTCTCTCCAGAATCATTCAATATCATACCACGGTTTAGGGCTAGCGCCTGACCTCTTTGTTCTCTATCCCGTGTTCTACGCAGTATAAGAAGGGCCATGAGGGCCACCTTAGGTGAATACAATGGATCAACAAGATCTGACCTCACCCACCTGATCGCACGCTACCAACTCCCCTGATGGCTCCAGGAAAGAGAAAAATCCAGCGCCGTCGATCAAGCAGCGCCAGGTCAAGATGTCAACAGCGGAATCGACGGAAGAACAACCTGCTTCTGAAAGCCTTTGAGTTCTGTCAGGAGTGTGACGCAAATGTATCCTTGATGATTCGACTTCGACATAATGGCCAGATAGTCATTTTTAACTCTGACGACCGCTGGCATCCTTCAGCAGAGCAGTTAGTAGGTGTTCATTCATCACAAAGGAATGGTCGCAGTCTAATCGACTCCAGGACACGTACTATCCAGTGCCCAAATATGTTACTTGGGAGGAATTGGCTGCTCGATACGCGTCCTGATGTTTTGCTCAAGGCCAGGTTCCTTAAGTCCTCTATTATCTATGGTTTATGAGCAGTCTTTTGTGGGCCTCATAAGTTTGATAGGCTAGAGTCATCTGTGGCCCCCCTAGGTCTATGCAAGGGCTATTGTGTGGATTCAATGTTCTTGATTCTTTGTTCTGCACGTCTGGCTACTTTGTCGTTCTTGATAATGGAAACCTGTCTGGATCTCTTTCTCCCTGGAATGTGTGGTCTCTAAAGACCCTCCATCTATACTTAGATATTCACAGACCTACGTTTTTATGTATGATGCTTAAATTAACGATGTATCCAAATGCGCTTAGGACCTTGTAAATCACACGAGTCTTTATTGAGATGTACCCTGATAAGTTTGATTATGTTACTAATGCATCCCAAAAAGTTGTGTATACTTCTGTGAGACTCTTTCCTGGTTTATGTACTTGCATAGATTCTTCCGATGCTCCCATCCTACAGACAGTTTTTTTTTTTTTTTTTCTTGATAGAGGCAAGTACTCCAAAGCTGAGGAAACGTAAATCCTTAGGTTTTCTCTTTCGGGGGGATTCTTGCCACCTGTTAACTGCTTTTCTAGACAGTACCCTTAATAAACTGTGCAAGTACAATCAGGACCAAATTATCGCGTGTCTAAACTCGATTTTCTAACTGAGCTTTATTATATTGAATATCTTATATACAGACCATTCGTTAAATCTACTACCATTACGCTATTCGCCAGCCTAATACTATACAGCATGAAGTGCTCCGACACAGATGGTTAGACGCTTTGCGGACCATAAATGGCAACCTGCATCATAATCCCAAGCAGTCATCTAGTTCAACCCCTTAAGAAGCTCCGGGAACAAGAGCTCGTCAAACTCCCACAGCGTCGTCTGGAAGTTAACCGAGAAAGCACCACCGGTCCACCAGGTCGAGCGACCACCCTGCAGAGCGGTCAGCTTCTGGAAGAAGCCAGCCTTGACGTCTGCGACAGAGACACGCGCGTGCATGGGGCCATGAGCCGCAAAGTCGACCCAGCTGAGCGGCTCCCCGTTGCTGGTCTCGGCCAGGCGGCCCGAACGCAGCAGCGTGTCGAAGTCGTTCTGGACCAGTCTCTTGGCACCTGCTGTGTCGAGGGTACTGTTGCCGATGATGGTTACGCGGAAGAGGTTGTCGCCGCCGATGTAGTCAATGCGGGCTGTGAAAGATGCGTCGGGCAGGGCGAGGTAGTTGTTGGGCGCGGCTGTCGGGGGCAGATTGAAATAAGATTGGTTGACGGCAAAGGCGGCGTTGTTCACGATACCGGTGTACTCGTTGGTGTACGTGAACCGGGAGAGGACGTTCTTCTCGTTGCGGTCCAGGTCGAAGGGCGCCATGTTCGCTGCAGTTGGCTCGATGGCGAGGAGGAGACGCCGAGCGTGGATCCGGGTCTTCTCGCCCGTCTTGTGGTTCTTGACGGTGAGGATGACGCTGGAGTTGCTGCGGTGGCTCTCGATCACCGTGCTTGAGTAGAGGACGTCGCCGGCGAGATCCTCCGCGATGGCGTCGTACAGGTCCTGGTTCCGACCCGAGGCGGGCACGAGTTGGCTTTGCTTGCCCAGGAATGCACGAGCCATGGAGGCACCGAACCCCTGCAGGACGAACAGGGTAGTTTCCTGGGTCATGTTGCCCAGCCCGAGGCCGGTAGACTGAAACATCAGAGGGATGGCGGCTTCCAGGCCGTACTTGGTGATGAAGTCACCGTAGGGGATTAGAAGGTCCTCCGGGATTGCGTCTGGCTGCGGGAAGTTGTCGTAGCCAGGCTGCGTGAGATGTTCCCACGGCTCGACGATCTCGAGGAATTTGGCCATGGCCGCCATCTGGTCTGCCATGGGCGGCAGTGTGAAGTCAACAGGGTTTCCGGTCTTGAAATCGATGTATTGTGTAGAGACGCTGACGCTCGATGGAGCTCCAATGGCGATGCCAAAGCGATCGAAAAAGCCCCTTGCGTTTCCAGCATCGAGGAAGGTCATTACACCATAGTTGTAGGGCTTGCCGGTCTTGGGATCGGTGTACGAGTCGACCATGCCACCCTGCCCCATTAAACATGCATCAGCTTACAAGTTCTACTAGCGCATGTTTTTGCGATTCTCGCAATGGCGTTTATTTGCTCACCAAGATATCCTGCTTCTCAATGAGAGCGATGCTCTTGCCGAAGTCGTCCCGGATACGCACGGCAGCGTAGGCACCGGAGGCACCACCACCCACCACCACAACGTCTTTGTAGAGGACATTTGGCGATGGGCCCGCTGCAACCAGCGGCAATGCAGCTAAGAGGCTGAAAACGGATGTTTTCATGGATAGCATATTGCTGACTATGCCTCTTCCCAGGAAGCTAGAAAAATAGCTAGGTACAATGATTGACCAGAAGGGGGGCGACAGGAAAGATAAAATGGCCACGGCGGGGGTGACCGCAGCTATATGCTATATCTCATTTCATCATGCACGGCAGACTCATCTACGGTCGACTGCCGATAATGAGGGCTGTTAATGGACCGTTAGAAGGCCGCCCATGATACTAAGTGCATAGTGCCTCCAATTCTACAGGACGGCACGCCGTTGGGCCATATATATTCATTAGCCGATATTTTTAGTTGCCTGAAAGATTACGGTGAAACAATGGGACCATCTTCCAGATAAGTAGCGCAGAGACCCCTGTCTAGCTTGTCTTGTGTGGTAAATTGGAGACATTTTAGCCTATTACGGGCCAACCACCCCTTTCCAGGATCGATATGAATCCCAGCATGCTACGCAATCCTTTCGCGCCGCAACATGCCGAGCCACATAACGAGCCGTGTTTGGTTCCGCGGAATCCGAGTCTCTCCGCCCACAGCTTGGACAGTAGGGTCATGGCGTGGACTCTCCTGCGTACTCTGGGTAGTACTCGGTTGTGACAGGGGATCCACCAGGGTGCATTGGCGCCGGGGGAGCTCGGACCGAAATTTAATGAACGGGAACACACGGTAAAAGATCTTTGAATTATATTGCTAATGGGGGCCAAAATTAGGTAACCTGGCTAGAGAAGCCTATTCCCATTGGGACCGGAGGTGGCAGGATTAGGGCTACCTCGGAGGCATCCTAAATCGCCATATATTACCGTGCCGAAAAACCATCGACCCCCAAGGCATATGCTCTTGGTCTACGGAGTAAACAATTGTGCTATGCAGTTAACATATATACTAGAGTCCAATTATCGGGGGACCATTTCCTCCAATGTCCCCCAAAGTCTTTGCAGCGGTGAAAAAACACCAAACGGACACGGACATAGGTAGAAACCTCATGGATGACAAGGATCTGAATCCAAGCATCGACGGAAGAAACCACGAAGCGGCAGGGAAACTTTGACTAATTTCTTACACACGTTGCATCAATTGTAATGGCTACTCAAGGCCTTCCCCTACTTCCCTCTAATCTAAATCCCTGCGAGAGTCTAAAGCCACGACGTTGGCCCTAGTTACACATCTCCGATGATGGAGTGTATCTTCTCAACCGCCACGCCTTCAATGTCGTGTCTTGTAACAACCTCGATCCCTCCGTAAATGCCGGCCAATACGGACAACACCAGACATGTGGTGGCTGATGAGAGTCATCGCGGTATCATCATAGGAGTGCAGACGGCACTGACGGTCCTGGCCGTCGTTGTCGTCTGCCTCCGTCTATATGTTCGGATGAGGATTGTCAGGAGTCCCGGGTGCGATGACTGGACTATGGCTCTTGCAGCGGTATGCGCTTCTCTTTACGATGTCCAGCTTTTCATAACCGGCTCAATCTCGACCAACCCATATGCGACACAGGACCACTAACGAACCCTGTGTAGCTCTGTTCCCTTGGTGGCTGGATGCTCTACGTCTACAAAGCATGCCACGGGCTGGGCCACCACATCCGATTCCTGGACGACATGGATAAAATGAAGATGAGCGAGGCGGCATTCTGGCAGGTCATTATCTGCTCTGCTGCTGGGATCGCATTACTCAAGATATCTATCGCCTTGAATCTGCTGAGGTTCAGCCCGACCCGGTGGTATACCATGTCGCTATGGACAAGCATTGGTGAGTCGACCTTCTCCTTTACCCACAGCAGAAGCAGGGTATTGATGGGGTTTGTGCAGCATTTGTTGCGGCATATAGCTTCATGGGTGCGATGACATTCTTCCTGCACTGCAGACCGATGCAAGCGCATTGGGACATACGAATCAAAGACGCAAAGTGCTACTCAGTGCGCCTCTTCGTCATCTTCGCCCTAATTAACACATGTACGTCCCGACCTTCACCAGAGGGGGAATATTCAGGAAGCCCATTCACCGACACAATCCCAGCTTTCAACATCTTCACTGATGTCCTCTTCGCAACGCTCCCGATCCCAATCGTCTGGAATCTGCGAATGAAGCGCCGAGTCCGCAGCTATCTCATCGGCGTCTTCAGTCTTGGTTACTTGTCCGGAGTCCCCCCTTTCCAGCTAGGAAAGAATCCCCCTACTAACAGAGTATACAGCACAGTTGGCCTAGGTGTTATCAAGGTAGTAGCCCAACTGGCGTATCCCAACGAGAAGGACATCTATTTGTACGTCGCTGCGTTATCTCACAATTTCAACTGCATGTATCTGGGCCCGCTAACACCCGCTCCTTTTTCTACTTTAGTAACGACTCCATCCTGTTCTGGGGCCTGTACGTTTTCGTTTCTCCCCCTACATGATATCCTACCTACGTGATAACTTACCTTCGATCCCCTAGGGCCCAATTCAACGTCGGAATCCTTACCGCCTGCGTCCCGTCCCTCAAACCGCTTGTCAGCAAGGTTCTCAAACTATCCGAATACACGAATTCACGCTCGCACTCGTACGGAAGAAGATCGTCCAGCCGGTGGACCAAGAACAGACATAGTCATGGCGTGTTCTCAATCCACAGACGGGACCAATATGCGCTGGAGGAATTGCACAGCCAGGATCCGTCGATGTGCAGCAAGTCCGAGGAAGTGAAGCTCACGCCGTACGGAGCAACGGTGTCGTTCACGGCTCATGCCGAGAGGGGGAGGCCCGATAATGCCAGCGAGATTGATGAGAAGGGAGCTGGCGACACGTCGCTGGGGAAAAGTGTTATGGGAGGGATTCTGAAGACAACGCAATGTTCTGTCGTTAGTAGCAAGGCTGCGGATTAGTTCTTATGGGCTATGATAATGAAAATAGATTGACTTATATAGATCGGTATGGTTAACAACCGAAATACATTCATCAAGGAGTCGTCTATTTGCTGTTCGTTTTGAATTGGCATATTCTCCTCTTACAAGGGTCCCGGTCGAACTAAGAGGGCAGCCGTTAGCTCATTCGTCAGTAGTATGGATTTCGCTACATGGCAAAGAGAGCCACAAGTCTTGGGGCGAGAGTCCAACTTCTGCCGCCTGAACTGAAGGATTCCGGAGGCGAGTTCTAATGCGTCATCCCGTATTCAAGAATTGGACTGGATTCCAGCGTAAAATCATCGTCTTTCTCAGAGAAAAAACAATGAATGGGCATATAAGTAAGATGCGATTTCGACGTAGAATCCTAAATCTCTCATAACGACGAAATGGACTTTGTTCACCCCTAGACTGTATGCGTTGTTAAGAGTCTTGAACTAGCAGCTGGGAAACAAAGCACAATTCATCGGGCCGGTAGTTATGACACTCATGACTTACGTCTTCTTCCCATGTGGCCTTCTGTTCACTCAAATGTGTTGGACTTATCATCGGGTTCAGTGGGGCTAGTCCCGCTTGTCTTCTCCTTTGTCGGTGGTTGCAGGACAAGGTGCCAATGGCCCTGAGTATGCAATGGCAGGCAGCATATCTCCACAAGCTGAAGCACATTCAGCACCTCCACACGCGCCTGAGCCACCGCTGCCTGAGTCTTGTGGGTCCATATTGGTAGGCAGATTGTTCAGGTGACAGCAACTGGCTGTAGTAATATCTCGTAATATCAGTCAGCAGACATTGTATGACTGGTGTTAAATATACCTCGTAGAGATATTATGATAGCTGTCTGCGTGGCTGTGGGAGCTCGTTTCTTAAGATTGACATCTGAGCCAAGCACGCGGATTACTGGGACCTACATTATGGCCTATGGCGCATTTAGAGCCCCCAGGGGCAGGGCCAAGAGCCCTCATCATATAATGAAACCCTCGTCAGACACTGTAGGAAGCAATAACTGCCGGACTGAATTATAGAAGCACTTCCGTGCAAGGGTGTCTAGTGTGTCTCAAGTCATTGTTCATACGCAACGAGCCTTAATGTAAATGAGACATTTAAGATAAGAGGTCAGCATATATTGTACCACTCGCATTCACTAGAGCTCTGAGACTCTATCTTTACCCAAGTTCGAAGACTCTAGTCCGGTAGTGCTTTCAGTCACACTCTATGCACGCATCATATGATAGCGAGCAGTGTTCTGCAAGAGTGGACGGAAGCATTATCCACAAGTCAAATAGCAACCTCGGCCTACTTCTATGCAACTCATGTACCCTACACAGCTATACCGCCCGCATAACAAAGACTCCGTGAGTTCCAAGCACCGCACAGATGGCCTGGAGTATGACACTGGGGCACATGAAGCTAAATCCATCATAAGCTCGGCTGATCGCTCGGCACAAAGGCAGGCGCTTCTTTTTGGTAAACAATGATGCACTACGAGTCTGCCCTGACTGAAAACACTCCATGGAGTTCCAACAAACGTTCATTGGGAGATGGCTATCTTGCCCGGGACGAAATAAAGACTCGGCTAGGCGTGTAGCCACCGCTCTGGACTTTCGTCTGGATACGATGAAGTTGCTGAGCTTCGCAATGGATGAGTTTACTCTATCCATCTCATCTACTCTAAGATTATGTATGGCGACGAGTATACCCATGCCCGACAACTACAGCAACTACACATGTCATGGACATCGATTTGTCGACGATAGAGTACGTTGAGCAAATCAATCCAATGGAATGGAAGTGGTCACTACACTTGATTAAGTTCTGACAAGGCCGCCTGCCTCCTAAGGCCGTTTTACTCGAATACATACCCCATCTGCAGCAGCTCGACCTGTCTACCTTTCTCCGGGGAACGAGTTTGTAAAACTCCGTCAGATCATCGTGGATGTACGTCAAGCTAGAGTCTAGTCTAATCATGCAGATCCATATCCACGAAACACGATGGGGCAGGGAAACTCCGACAGTTGTTGCTCTGGATTGATTTCGATCGAGCCCCAACCATTTCTAGTCCGATTCGATGACACGTCGCCAACGACAATGGTTGGAAGAAAAGGATGAATTGGTAGATTATTTTGTTGGTGCTCTTGTATGGATGGGCAAGACCCTTTTTCTTTAGTAAGTAGTCTGAGAGTGACATGTCGCAGTCAACTATCTAGCTGATCACTGGACAGGTATAGCTTCCCATTGTCCTGTACTGAAGTTTTTTATATGCCCAGTGCAAAGAAGGGACTCTTGTATATTTGTATACTAACGAGGAACTTAGGGCCTGGCATCAATCAGACACAATTGATACAATCGAGTATTAAAAAAAGAGAAGAAACAATAACATTTTTAAGTATAGCGCAGCTAGCGTCTACAAAGAATTTGCACCCACCGCACAAAATTACTGATAAGTGACCTTCAACTCCGAGTCACTAACAATAGTCGGAACAGCCTGGACGGTATTGCTCGAGCTATCCTGGACCGCATACAGCGCAGATCCGTCAAGGCCATATTCCTTGCCATCGGCCTTCGCAACACATCCCGTGAAAGTGGCCTCGCCAAAGTCCACCAGCGTCAATCCGTCGCCATCTACCGCCAAATCCTCCAGGATCCACTCGGCGTTCTTACCGGTCAACGTCGCCGTCGCCGCCGGCGCAGAGGCAGTGACCGTGACATTCTTCCCGGTAGTCAAGTTCTCGATGATGGCCACGCCCTCACTGTTCGAAGTCGACTCGACACTGGTGAAGACCACGTCCCCGAAGTTGAACTCGAGGTCGATGTCCACCGAGTTGGCCGGGTACCACTCGTACCAGCCGGCAAAGGAGGGCTTCCCGTTCTGCACGTAGATGTCGACGCCTGCCTGCCAGATAGCGTCGCCGGAGGTGGCGCCGTCAATGCCCACCCAGAAGGACGCGGCTTGCGTCTCGGAGGACGGGGCGGCGGTGGGCGTCACCGAGGGCAGGGTGAAAGTCGCTGCCACGTAGCTGTAGGTGGCGCTGGCGGCGGGTGCGGTTTCCTGCACGGCGCCTGCCCAGTTCTCGTTGATTTGGTACTTGTCTTCGGATTGGGCCTGGCTGTGCGCGATGGCCTTGGATTGGGCCCCGGGAGCGGATGTGATTTGTGCGCTGGGAAGGTCGGCTTGTGCTGCGGAGGAGCCGTCAGTGTCGATTTCGCCGAGCCAGCCTGGGCCCTGGAAGCGGCGGGCTCGGAGGCCTTGGCCGTGGGAGCTGGCGAGGGCCGTGCCGGTTAAGAAGGCTGTCAAAGCCAGAGAAGAAGAGAACTTCATTGTGGATCAAATAGTAATAGTATAAATAATAAAGAACCTATCGATATAGGAGTGAAAGAATGAAAGGATCGCACCAGTCAATGAGCGAATGGACAAGAGCTGAAAGAATGTATGTATTAGTCCAGGCGAAAGATTCCAGATCTTCTGCGATGGATTGAAGAAACGAACGGGCATAGGGTGCAGTTCACTTTTAAAGAGAGTCCGCCATTCGGCGATATTCGAGCTATGGGGAAAGGCGAAGTCTTCGGTTTCATGTTGATGGAGCTAAGTCCCGTTAGCTGCCTGGTCTAAAACAGCAGTGTTCAGCGCAACGCCCCCGTTTACTGCAACAGCCCCTATTCATATATTGGGATTTCTAATATACTGCCCGGAAGATGTCCGGTAGCCAATTGCTGCCGGCCAACCGTAGCCTGAATCCAAGATTGGGGGGAAAGCTTGCAGGTGCTTAACGGACAGTAAGTATGCCAGACCCACCGTCGGTAGATGGACGACAGTTAGGGCTTAGGAATAAGATTGCATGTCCCACTCTGAAACCGCCGGCGCTCCTAACCCAATATGGGATGATTTACGATTCATGGCACCTTATTGATGAATTCTACCATGTTGGTCAGTACTCTTGTGACTACTAGACGCCTTGAAGAGCTCTGGTATATACCTGAGCGTCGTCTAATGTGCTGCTTTGGGATGCTACTAGCAAACACTCGCATTGTCTTGGCGGTTCTATTTTGGTTTTCCCCGAAAGGTATGGTAGAGAGAGAGAGATAAGATACTCCAATAGTTGCACCAATTGAATCCTCATGGAAAAGGTGGTTACGCTTGCATAGAGCAACGTTTTTATTTCTTAGCTCTTACCTTGGCTACATTAAATCGAAGTTCGGTACTCCCGAGACTATATTAAATCGAGACCATGCTACCTATTTTCAGGGTTGACATGAGCAGGTGACTCAAGATTGTATACTCACCTCCTCACCTAAAATACTACCTACTAATTCGACTCATGGTTTGAACCCCATTGGCTTCACTGGATAGAAGACTAATTCCCCTCTTCCAGCAACGTATTGGTTAAAAATGAGCCAAATTACGTCCAAAGCGTCCATCTTCCTCGACCATTTCACATAGATAATCCCACTATGTACCTAACGCCCAAAGTCTGATAGAAACCCTAGTCTGGTAGAGAGAGGACATTCGATTGTATACAGTAGGAGTACTATAAACAATTACCGTTTTTACACCGGTAGCTGTGGAAGTTGGTTTGGTTTCCCTAGGTTTAGTAAATACTAAACCAGGTCATATTGGCCGTAGATGGCCACCCAGTATGTGTATCTATATACCCTCTCTTTGGCGTGTTCGCTCGATCTCTCTCTCTCTCTCTCTCTCTCTCTCTCTCTCTATCTTGTCCAGCATAGCTGCTGCAATTATTTGGTCCTGTTTTTTTAATGTAGGATATATGTTTCTGGCCGGCTTTATAGCGTAAGATTCGGTCCGCTTGAAAGAAGTGGAAGTACCAATTGAAGGAATGTTGTGTCTTAGTCTGGTTCACTACGTGTATATCATGTGCAGGAGAGTATCTTTAGTATTTTGTTCCTGTAGTTTGCATTTTCTTGTATTTTGTTTGTATTTGTCTGTATATCTGTATCTCTCTGTATTAGGTGTATAGGTGTATAGGTGTTCATGTAGCTCGGAATATTTTAGTTGACGTGACATTCGTAAAGTAATGATCAGAAAGCGTCATATCCAATATCTGCACCGCTGCTAGGGTATCAAACGAAAAACCACAAATCCAACATCAACATCACCATTATTCGACAAATCTCAATCACTCTCCTCCTCCTCCTCTTCCTCTTCCTCCTCCTCTTCCTCTTCCTCCTCCTCTTCCTCTTCTTCCTCTTCTTCCTCTTCTCCCTCCTCCTCTGCTGCTACTGTCCTCCGTCTCTGTGTCTGCCTCCCCTGCGTTCCCTCCACTTCCCCATTTGCCTCCTCCTCCTCCTCTTCTCCCTCCCGGCGCGGCCGTTCGGGTTGCTTAATCCCCAAACTCCGGGCCAACCGCCCCTCGAAATCCTCTCGCTGCTCCTCTGTCGTATTTTCTATCCCATAAACCTCCCTCACCAAACCCGCCACGCCCGCCGGCCCCACCTCCATCTTCCCCCTCGGCCCAACCATATACTCAACCACCTCCTCGCCGCCATCCATCTCCCGCGTGCGAACCAGATACCCGTCTCGACACATCCGCAGCAGCAACCGATCCGTGCGGTCAACCGGCGTGTATGTATCGGCGTTCGTCCGCGCCAAATACCGTTCCAGCTTCTGTTCCGGCAACGACCCCCCATTGAGCAAGATCACTGCGATGATAAACGAATACAATCCGGTATAGGTACTCTCCCACGGGGCTCTCGTCGGCGGCAGAATCTCGGGACTTCGGTACGCAGCGGGTAATGTACTCCCCAGGATCCAGGACTTGTTGGTTGAGGACGACGATCTTTCGACCTTTTGGGCGGCTGTGTCTTTTTGTCAATCATAGTCCCCTTCTTCACCAGATAGATAAACATAGCGTTCAGTCAAATCCCTCAAAACCACTCCGTCAAAAATGGAAAAGGGCCAATGAGGAAGAAAAAGAAAAAAGAAAAAGAAAACTCACCCCGTCGATCTTGAAGCGTCACCCTCTCCCTGGCGGGTAATTCCACCATCTGCATGCCAAACTTCTCTCTCAGAACCTTCTGCGCCGCCTCAAACACCACCTTGAACTGTCTGGCGCCCTGCTCGCCCAACACCTTCACCCCGATCTCCGTCCGGCGGATGGGCTGCCGCGCGTACTCGCAGGCCAGGGCCATCCGGACCATCTTCTTCACCATCACATCGGTGCTGCTCGGGTGGTGGGTGGCATCGTCGTCGCTGTCGGAGGGCGACGCGGAGGCGTGGTTGGATGTGCGGCGACGTTGGCGGGCGGGTCCGCGTTCGTCGTCCGATCCTGAAGACGACTCGGGCGCGGAGGGATTGGCAGGGCGTGTGGAGGAGGGGTCCTATTTGAGTTTGCGATAGGTTAGCTGGGTGGTATGGGTGGTGTGGTGGGATGGGAGGGGACTTACGGCGCGGCGTTTGCGGATGAGGGGCATGTTGTTGGTGTTGCGGTGTTATTAATTTTTTTTTTTTCCCTCTTTTTGCTTGGAGGTCTATCCGGGGTGGGTTGGGTTAGAGTGGTAGACTCATAGAGAGCATGAGATAGAGTAAATTTAGTTTGGTTGTTATCAGATATTGATCAATTGGTGCTGCTTCATTTAGTTTGACGCGACGCGAGTGGATGTAGGACGCTAAGCTTCTCTGGGAGAGACCGCGATGGATCTTGATTGGCGAGTCACATGCTTGATCACATGTGATCTGCGAGGATCAGTCGATTGGATTTTATCCCTTAAACTACTTAAACTGACAAACCACTACTGCCCTACTAGGCAGTAGCCGTGCTAGTGCCCGTGCTAGCATGGCGGTGTTATTGTTTTTCTTGTTTTAGCTTGGTTCGGGGGGGTTTTCTTTTGATTAACTAGGATGAAGGGGTCTTCGTCGGCTACGTGTTTGGTGTGAGTGGAGTGGTTACGGATTACTTTTGAGGTGAGATTCAATTGGGTATTGATATCATCGAAGTCGGGTAGTGTATCAAAGGACCAGCAGACAGGATCAGCCATGACGCCGGCTGTCTGGAAGAGAACTAAATAAATCACGTAGCTGTGCAGAAAAGAATAGGGGAAAAAAAAAAAAAAAAAAA
>ML736426.1:0-29808 GCA_009193595.1 Aspergillus bertholletiae | reverse complement strand
TTTTTTTTTCCTCTTGGATTGCTATGTTGTTTGCCGGGAGGGAATGTACGGCTGGGTTGGCTGGTTAGGTGGTTTGGCTTGGTTTGAATGTATTCTTCAAGTTACGTACCTAGCAAGTAGTGGTATTCGCTTGGGTTACACTTATGGATTAGAAGGAAATAGGGCGGTGGGCAGGAGATACTCTGCGTTTATATGGTTATGGTGACGATGCATATCCGGGGATGATGTTGATGTTGTTGTGGAATTGGCCAATCAGGTCTTACGGCGAGATGGACCCCGACGGCACTCCACTGGACTTCTGATGTATAATAACAACAATCGTAAGTAGGTTGTCCCTGTTCACGATACGGCTTACAGTCTGTAACATTAGAAAGAGAGAGAGAGAGAAGAGAGATAATTAGAATAAAATGCCATTGACGACTAGTCACTGCAACATGGCCTCGGGTATATAGCATAGGTAAGTGGGTATCCCTGATCTATATAGTTATATATTGTAGGTCCCGTTATCAACCGCCAGCCATCAACCATTAACTCGTTGATTCGTTCAGTCGTTCCTCATCCCCATCCACACCCAGGGAGAAAATCCCCGCCACTACACGCTCGTAGCATGCTCCTCATACGCATCGGTCGGCTTTCCCACCTCAGGGTCCATCGCGCTGTTCTTACGGTTGGCTGTTTCAATATACCCGGGGTTTTCCGCTTTGAGACGGGCGAAGGTGCGCTCGGCATCCCACACCCATGGCGTATCGGCAGCGAACAGCAAGTCCATGTCCTCCAGCGTCCGCTGGTTACTCTCGGGATAAAAAGCCCATACCATCGGAATGGTGATGACATTGCTGGCCGCGAATACATACAGCGTCTTTTCGCCAATGGCCTCGAACATCACCGGACACAGCAGAGTCTAGCCAACTAGTTAGTGAACGTCTCAAACAGCTGGAAGGGCGCTTCTTACCAGCCAGCCGTTTCCAATACTCCATCCCACAACACCCCAAGCGTTTCCCTTTGCGCGAACCGCCAACGGATAGATCTCAGCGGGATAAATCCACGGCACTAGTCTAGTTAGTCGAGCCAGCAGAAGTGCCTCGTGGGGGCATTCTACGTACCTGTTAACCACGTAGCTCCAAAGACAGATGTAAAGATGAAGACCATGGACGCTGCGGCAGCACCAAACGAGTTGGCGCGAGAGAGATTTTCATCCGCCCGAGCATCAATGGCAAGCCGAGAGAATCCTCCAGCCAAGAACATGGCGATACCCTGCGCGATAGATCCCCAGTACAAAGTCCACCTACGGCCAATTCGATCTAGTGTGAAGACACAGATAAGGGTCGCAAACTAGTCCTGTCAGGCGTGGTATTGCAGTGGTGTTCTGAGCATCTTACCATATAGAAGACATTATTCAACCCGCTGATCCACTGGCTCTTCATCGAGTCGAATCCAGCAATGCTAAAGATAGTGGGCGCATCTATACGCGTCAATGATGCACTTGTGCCGGGTTTTGGGAGACATACAAACAGTGACGCCAGCAATACCAACCCATTCCTGCATGATCTGCAACCAGACCACCAGTTGCACACGACGCCCGAGGTGTAGCTTGCCCGTTTTGTAGCCGAAGAGCATCGCTAAGTAAGAGGTGCTATGGTTCATGCTTTTCTCCATCTCTGCCACGTTTTGGATGTCCCGGAACTCAGCCTCGGCACGAACCGCATCCTCGTCACTGCTTCCACGGAGCCGACCAAGGATGTAGCGCGCCTCTTGCTCGCGACCGACTTTAACCAACCATCGTGGGGACTCTGGGAAAAACCAAACAACGACGAACAGCAGGACTAAAAAGATAATCTGGAAAGCGATTGGGAATCGCCAACGGAATGGAGACCTTCCGCCATCGATGAAGGACAGACCACTAGAGCCTATTAGACAAACTCAGATCACTGGAAAGCGGAAGACCTACAACTCTAGCCAATAAGCTAGGACGACACCGAAGATGTTGAGGGTAAATTCGATTGCGATAAATTGTCCTCGGGATGTGTGCTCAGCAGTTTCTGTCGCCCAGACCGGAACAATTGCATTCAGAATACCAGTGCCGATTCCATTGATAAAGCGCGCTGAGTAGTTGTTAGCCTATGGGATCTAAGAGGTATTCACCCGGGGGTAGGCTCACAGCAAATCATCCAATTGTGGTTTTGTGCGGAACATTGCAATGCAGCACCAAGAATGGCCCAGAGAGCGCCGGCCGCAATGGTCTTGATCCGGCCAATGCGATCTCCAGTCCAGCCACCAAGGAGTGCGCCGAACAATGTTCCCAGATAATAGACTGACACGATTCCACCTTGCAGCAGACTATCTGTCACGACTGGGGTGAGGTAACCGTCCTTCATCTCGGTATAACCGAACCCCATGAGCTCGATGTAGTCTTTCGAGTTGTTGACTCCTGCCATCATGCCCTGGTCATATCCGAAGAAAAGAATCGACAACGCCGCCACGCTGTTGATGCCAATGAGAAGCTTGCGCTTCTCCAATTTGTGGACAACATTCCACCTGGGTATCTGGTCACACATGGCGTGGACCTAATACTTCAATAATTAATTACGAGTGGTGAATCAGTGCCCAAACAAAGGGTATAGTTCAGGACTCTCTACTTCTCGCCCAAATAGTATGACGGAAAGATTAAGAGACGAATAGTACCATCAGAGAGCTTCCATAGGCACCTGTGGGTGGTATGAGGCTTATATATGGGCCTGCTGAAAAACTACAATCGGCCGATGGCCGACGGCCATCATGCCCTGCATAGTGATCGACCAGGCCATGGGATGATAATCGAAGCCATAGGTCGAATTAGGTTACATTCCGTGTGGGAGAAACCTAGACAACTTTGATGGAGACATAGCACATGCAAGGTAGCTGGTTTCTCCACCGAGATGTACGATGTTACTCGCCAACCGGCCCCGCAAGAAAAAAAAATCTGGAGATAGCGAAGGCCGGATTTGGCTCCAGACCGGGAAGATACGAGTCAACATCGGTAATCCGGGCGGCGGGAAAGACGATGCCATTGATATTTGGACCGGCTTTCTTAACCGGGAAGAGAACCCGGGAATTCTTCACCACACCCCATCTTCAAAAGAAAACGGACTCTTGCATCGGAGAACGATTTAACCTGAAAGCGCTAGCTAAAGACACGTTCAACTTATGGAGTAGTTCATCCCGTATTAGTATTGTAGGAGAATATCCATAGAGTCAAATTGGTAGCGAAAAACTTGGTCCAGGGACGGACCAGTGACTAACATGGGTACCAATCCGGGATAGTGGAGGGGCCAGTCGGTACAAATGAGCGTGAAAATTGACGAATACAGACGTTGGCCAGTGTTATCCAAAATTCCATCCTCTATTGCGGGGATTCTGGGGATCTCGTGGGTGGGGAACTTCGGACAGTAAAGGGAAAAAGCTGTTCGGGACTTCCCCGACAAGGAGCAGGTGACTCGGGAACATGAACAAAAAAAATTATTTCGAAAGTCGTGCCTTAGGGCGCCACCTCTACTGTGTAAGGCTGCAGACATGGTTCGACATTCCTGCCTGAGTCCATGCGCCGGTCGGACATTGATTTCCTTCCGATAGATATGTCGGGACTGTATACACCCTCTACTCATCTAACTTCTTGCTAGAGATGATCTATACATGATTTTAAAATAAAATATGGTTTCCTAATCTCCAGTCTACAAAGAAACATGTGTACCAATGAGGTGAGACCGAAGAGGCGGTTTGCGGTCGGAACAACGCCATCGTCCATTGCCCTCCACAGTGAAACTTCAACAAGCCATCTAATGAGAGATCTCCTTACTCGGCAGAGTCCAACTCATTCAGGTACCCGTGCTCCTTGAAAGCCTTCCGGAGTATGTCAAAGATCACAGATTGCTTGCGACTATTATACTCCATCACAGTCTCCCCCGCCAATCGACTCGCGGCGGCTGCCTGTCTTTTGGTATCGACATACCTTCTGCGGTCGTCCTCATGGGTGCGCAACCAGTCACGGAACAGCCGATGGCGAACGAGTTCCGGGCAGTCCGGACCAAATACATGGATATTCGCATACGGCTCAGTGAAACCAAAAAAGCGATGCTCATACCAGCCAGGTTCGCGAATCAGGAACTGAAAGCCTGCGGCCTCGAGGGCTGGCACATAGGTGTCTTCCGCCGTGGGATCAGCAACAACGACGTCAACATCGATGATCGCTTTTGCTGGTAATCCTGGCACGCTGGTTGACCCGACGTGCTGGATAGAGACAAGTCGATCACCAAGGGCATCAGCGACCCGGCGTTCAATAATCGCAAACGATGCTGGCCATGTTGGGTCGGGCTCCACGATCTCAATCAGCTTTTGCGGCCGGGTTGAAACGAATTCGACATCGGCCGGCTTTTGAGACAAATCTGTAATCTCGCTCGTGGAGGACATTGTGGTAGCAAGCAAGGTCGTATGGTAAAATAATTTCTACCGATGATGATGTTGCAACTAGATCATCCCTCCGGTGGCCTTGAGAGCCTCTTTGTGTAAGATTGCACCACCATAAGCTGGATGACTCAGACCAGGATCAACATCTCCAGACTCGTATTAGGCGCCCAATAGCTGGAGTCCAGCTAGTAAAAATAAGGGATAGCCATTTCCCTGAGGACAAGGGATTTCTATACTGGACCAGACTGTCTCTGTATACGGGTCTTCAGCGGTTCAATGTCATGAACTTCCATGCTTCTCAACTCATCTTCAACTTGTTTTCCGCCATTCTAGTCGCATTGAACGATCGAGTCTACTTAGTCCAATAGATGCACGGTTTCGGCCGCACAAGAGCTTGAACCCCTGCAGCTCTGAAAGCCTCCACTTGAAAACAACACTCTTGTTTCCATGTATGTACATGTGGGCATTGCATGGCTTAAATATCATTGATCCTCAACCGATGTGGCCGCCAGGAAAACTATCAGCCCGAACTTACATAATAACAAAGAGTGTTTTGGAGTGAGAAGTATAAAAAGGTCTTGGTGTCGGAGAACAGCGACATACTTCGGTTACGTTATTTACCCATGCAGGTGACCTGTGGAAAGATCCCGACGATAGCCTTGAAGGCGTATTATTGATTTCATGTTACCCGCGGAAAGAACACGACACCCTATACGTCCGTTTTTTACCTTTCCCCAGATTAAGAAATTCATACCAAAAAGAAAGGCCAACGTTGCCAGATGCGAGGGATCTTCACTGGATTTCATGGGGCTGTCGGTCACCGTAAGTCCATTGTCGCTTTCCCTTTTCGGCGATTTTTGAGGTATTTACTAGTATGGCTCACCGGCCCGCTGACAAAGCGTTGCAGGATGCCTTGAAATGATCCCCTGTACGCCCACCGTATCGGGCATGGATAGAAGGTCTGGAATGTCTCCAGTAAAGATGGCCAAGAAAAGACTCCAACATCCCAATGACCTCATGCCCAGTTGAACTAGAGACATCCACATATACGGCGTATACCCCATACCACGGGGCCGGCAATATGGGAATGGTTACTCCGTAGCCGAATTGACCCGAAGATCTCTGGCCTGGATAATTACATACGCGGCGGAATACCGTATCAATACCGGCCCGCCAGCTTCTGCTGGCAAAACCTCAAGAAAGCTTCTTGTCCCAACATCCTTTTTCCCTATACTATATCCTCCTTCCTTCTACCACCTGCAATTGCTGCCTCCCCTCCTCTCTCCACCTATTTTAATTGGAGGATTGGCTGTCTATTATAGTCTCTATCCCTTGTGTTTTTTTTCTTCTCTAATTCTCTATCTTTTTCGCCATGTTCCGGAGTCTCTTGCCGCGGGCTGCGCCGCGGGCTGCCCTCCGCACTGTTCGCCCTCAGACTGTCCCATCTAACTTCGTCACTGCTCCTACTCTCTCCCTTTTCTCGAAACGTGGCTATGCCTCTGAATCTGGTATGTATCCGGCTATCCCCCTTGTGGTCGAACAGCCAGGAACGTAGCCTGCGCTTCCGAAAACAGCTGGAACAAGTTACTGATAGGCATTGGCATAGGTGAACATGACCTTGTTATCATCGGTGGTGGTGTCGCTGGATACGTTGCTGCCATCAAGGCCGGCCAGGAAGGCTTGAAGGTGCGCTCAAACCCTCAGTGTACCTCATTCGGAGATTTTTTTTTTTTGCTAACGACGGAGATCGCCGATAGACTGTCTGTATCGAGAAGCGTGGCCGTCTTGGAGGCACCTGCCTGAACGTCGGCTGTATCCCCTCGAAGTCCCTCTTGAACAACTCCCACCTTTACCACCAGATTCTCCACGACACGAAAAAGCGCGGTATTGAGGTCGGTGATGTCAAGCTGAACCTCGAGCAGATGATGAAGGCCAAGGACACCTCCGTCGAGGGTCTGACAAAGGGTATTGAGTTCTTGCTCAAGAAGAACGGTGTCGAATACGTCAAGGGTACTGGCTCTCTTGTTGATCCTAACACTGTTAAGGTGAATCTGCTCGAGGGTGGTGAACAGACCCTTCGCGGAAAGAACATCCTCATCGCTACCGGTAGCGAGGCCACTCCTTTCCCCGGCTTGAACATCGACGAGAAGCGCATCATTACTAGCACCGGTGCTCTTTCGCTGCAGGAGGTTCCCAAGAAGATGGTTGTTATTGGTGGTGGTATCATCGGTTTAGAGATGGTATGATTGCGACTTTTTTTTGCGCCGCGTGAGGTTTGAGGCGTCAGTCTCCATACTAACGTTAATTACAGGCTTCCGTTTGGTCTCGTCTCGGTGCTGAAGTTACCGTTGTTGAGTTCTTGAACCAGATCGGCGGACCTGGTATGGATGCGGAGATCGCCAAGCAGGCTCAGAAGCTCCTCTCGAAGCAGGGTATCAAGTTCAAGACTGGCACCAAGGTCACCAAGGGTGACGACAGCGGCGCCTCTGTTTCTATTAGCGTCGAGTCTGCCAAGAGCGGCAAGGAGGAGACCCTGGACGCTGATGTTGTCCTGGTTGCCATTGGTCGCAGACCTTACACCGAGGGTCTCGGCTTGGAGAACGTCGGTATTGAGAAGGACGAGCGGGGCCGCCTGGTCATTGACCAGGAGTACCGTACTAAGGTCCCTCACATCCGTGTCGTTGGTGACTGCACTTTCGGCCCTATGCTTGCCCACAAGGCTGAGGAGGAGGCCGTTGCCGCTGTTGAGTACATCTCCAAGGGATACGGTCACGTCAACTACGGCGTCATCCCCAGTGTCATGTACACTCACCCCGAAGTTGCCTGGGTTGGTCAGAACGAGGCGGAAGTCAAGGCCGCTGGCATCAAGTACCGCGTCGGTACTTTCCCCTTCAGCGCCAACTCCCGTGCCAAGACCAACCTCGACACTGACGGTCAGGTCAAGTTCATTGCTGACGCTGAGACTGACCGTGTGCTCGGTGTTCACATCATTGGCCCCAACGCCGGTGAGATGGTTGGTGAGGCTACTCTGGCCGTTGAGTACGGTGCTTCTTGCGAGGATATCGCCCGGACGTGTCACGCTCACCCTACTCTTTCTGAAGCTTTCAAGGAGGCTGCCATGGCTACTTACTCCAAGGCCATCCACTTCTAAGTTTCTGTTACCATTCCGCCACCTGTATCTCTCTAGACTAGCTACGCTAGCAACACTGTAGCATTTGACTGGTTATATTTCCTATGTTGGTTGTGTGTACTGAGGCTTATGAATAAAAGACATTATTCCTATCACAAAGAATAACTCAATAGACGGCTCTGTCACCATGCGAGGCTAGTATTTAATTACTTAATCATATTTCATTCTTGACTATGACCCTACCCCAGCGACATTATGAAGAGATAGTTTCTAGCTAGATATCTGTTTGCCATCGAAGTGGATGGGTCTGACCATTCATCAGGACAACGCTATAGACTAGGTTGCAACCGCGCCACGTTGCACTCAATGGTTTGCATTCTATTCAGGAATCTGAAACACATGGCCCGAGGATGTAGGCATCTGTCTGCTATACGTCATAGACGGCGCAAAAGGAAGCACCCATTCCTTCAAAACAGCAAGGAAAGCATGGCAAACAGCATCCACAGCCTGCTCACGAGACGCCCCACAGCTTTCAACATATACTTTCAAGCAGTCAGTCATAGAATCCACAAGGGCCCGGGATATGTATATGGGTGCCACTTACGCTTAACTTTCGGTTCTGTTCCCGAGGCACGAAATGTAAACCGCACATCATGGTCCAACCAGAGAGTCAACATCTGGCTGGACTTGTCTACCGGCAGGGTGGGCTTATTGTCGGCTGTGCCTGAATCGTAGCCCTCGGTCATGTCACGCCAGCGCAGAATCTTGAACGGGCCCAGGGTCTTCTCAGTTCTATAGGGCCCGCTCCGGATGGCCCCAAACAGAGCCATTGTTGTCTCCGGATCTGGAGATCGGAAGTAATTGTTAAGGGTTTCGTAGTGGCCATATTCCTTGAAGAGTTGCTGTAGTTTCATGTAGGGGGTGAGTCCTTGCGATTGCCATTTGGCTTGCGCTGCTAAAAAGACCATCGCTGCTGTGATGCCGTCTTTGTCGTGGCAGACGGCTGGGAACATGTAGCCTAGTGCTTCTTCGAACGCATAGGGCACATTGTATCCCTCACCTTCGAGGCATCGGGCGATATTCCCCATCCATTTGAAGCCGGTTAGCGTCTCTTCAAACTGAATACCCTTGGCTGTTGCCATTTTCTCGAGCATGCCTGTCGACACTGTGGAGTTCAGGACCGCAATACGTGTCTCGTCCTTTTTATTCTCCAGGGAGTCGAACAGGTGAGATGCGAGCAAGACTCCGACATGGTTGCCTGTGAAAGAAAACCATGATCCGCTGGATTTGTGATCAGATCATCAGTGATAATCAATTCAATGATATCGGAGTGTAGCACGTACTCAACTTTCTCCGCGGCAGCAAAGCGATCCGCATCGGGGTCATTGGCAATGATCAAGGTTTTGCCCTCCCTGTCGGCAGTTTGCATGGCCAGATCTAAAGCTCCAGCTTCTTCAGGGTTGGGGAACGATACGGTCGGGAAATCCGGGTCGGGTTCTACTTGCTCCGGCACAGAGGTAAATTCAGTTATGTTCACAGACCGGCAGAGACCAGGGAAGACAAGGCCTCCAACTCCATGCATGGGGGTGTAGACAAAAGGTTTCGGTTGTTTCCAGTCCGCCACAGTTGAGTTCTATATGGGTGATTAGCGCCGTGGGAAGTAGAGTGGATGGTGACTTACCGCGTAATCCCAAACTGTCTTTGTATAGTGAGGCAAGATAGTTTTGTATGCATTGGCGTGTAGATAGTCGCATGCCTGGAGATCTTTCCAGGCGCCAGACCATGGGGCCAGGTTTTCCTCAATCGACTGGGCTATCTCTACATCAATGGGGGTGTTGATCTGGGCGCCATTCTTGAAGTAACTGGGAGCATGTCAGGGAGAACTAAATGAAAATAGGAATACGGCGGGACGGACACTTTGTAACCTGTACAGAACGTGGTTAGTAGCTCAGAGCATCGGATTCTAAGGAATGAGGCCTACCATTATCTTGTGCGGGGTTCTATTAGAGACTTAGCTTTTTAACCTCATTTTCAATTTTGGGGGTCTCTGAGGGGAAACCTACATGACTTGCAGTGATCATAATACCCGCAGCAGCTTTCAAGTGCGTTACTCCAAAGGGTACAGATGGAGTCGGCGAGGGTTCGGAATAGAACCAAACCGGGATCTGCTGTGAGATGAAGGCATTCGCAGCCAGCGCTGCAAACTTGGCCGAGTTATGACGAGCATCATGGCCAATAACCACTCCGCCTGAAGCACTGTCCGTATGCTTATCCTTCAAGTACTTTGCTAGGCCTTGCGACGCTTGGATGACAGTCAAGGAGTTCATACAGGAGAATCCTGCCGCCATCCGGCCACGTAGGCCAGCCGTCCCGAATTGAATTCCTATTGTTTACGATTAACCCGAACTGGTCGGTGCGAGTAAACATATGACATATCACATACGTTTCTGAAGCCGTTGCTCAAGATCTGCAACAGCTCCGGAATCCCGAAGCTGTTCGATCTCGGCGCGGGTGGTGGGGTCCTGAGACGTTAGACTGGGCCTGAAGCTTTCGGGGTCGGATATATAAGAAGTTATAAATATCGATGTCTACGTACTTGGTCCCACTCCAGCCATTTTTGAATCAGCGGAGAAAGCAAGTCCTACCTAAGTTAGAAAGGGAAATTAATCGCGGAAGGGAGGGATTGATTACCATTATCGAGAACCAAAGACGACTGACTATAAACAGACCTAATAATAGAGGATGATGCGGAAATGCAGGAATGCCAGTGGACTGATTTCCAACGGGATGGGGTGATGATCGACGGCACGTTTCGATTAAGTCCACCGCTTCCACCCGCCAACGAGACCCTCTCTCTTTGCTGCAGCCTGTGACCACTGCTTCCCAATCCCTTGCGACTCTCTCTTCCCTTCTTCCTCTTCTCTTCCTCCTTCCTCCTGCTTTTTTCTTTTTCTTTTTCTTTTTCTTTTTTTTTTTTTGGTTCCCCCTTCCCTCTTTATTTACGCAGGCCGTACGATGTTGACCCGAATTGTTTTACTTTACCGCGACTGAGCTAGATATACGATCATTCTCTACATATGGCCGACACAAAAGCTACCGCAACTCCTCCAGCGTCGAGGAAGGATATTATCCTATCACGACGTTGGATCGAAGGCCAGATCGCCGAAGGCAAGCATGTTCTTGTCTATGATGACCGGGTCTTGAAAGTCGATGCATGGATCAAATTCCATCCGGGAGGTGACAAGTCGATTAAGCATATGGTGGGAAAAGATGCGACGGATGAGATCAATGCGTATGTACCCCGGCTATCCCGGAGATACCGCTAGAAAAAGCCTTCTTGGGGCCACTGACAGCCTCTCGGACAGACTACATTCGAAGGAAGCGCGCCAGCGGATGTTGGCCTTCCAGGTCGGACGCATTCAGGGTCCGTGGTTAAACTTCCTCCCACCGATCCAAGGCGGCAAGTTCCGCCCATATACCGAGGCTGGTTGCCTGTCAGATGAAGACAGCTCTAGTCAGGAAATGTCTACACCGCCATCCCCGGTCTTCGACTCGGTCGACGCTAAGTCCGGCCTGCGCCGGCGAAAGTCGGTTTCCTCGGACACATCCGTTTCCACCTCAGCTACCCCGGAGTTTGAGCCAAAGCCGTTCTTCCTCGATGCTCGAACCCAGGAAGAGATCGTCCTGGATGTTGCCAAATACCCGTCTTTGGACACAGAAAGCCAGCAAAATATTAAGCTGAAATACCGTGAATTAGACCAGCGGATTCGTGATGAAGGTCTATACGACTGCAATTATTTCTCTTACTTCATCGAATGCTGCCGCTATACGCTTTTTGCGGGTCTGGCATACCTATTCCTCCGCCTAGGTTGGTATGCCACCTCGGGCTTCTTCTTGGGATGCTTCTGGCACCAGCTCGTCTTCACCGCCCATGATTCCGGCCATATGGGCATTACCCATCGTTTCCACGTGGACAGTGTGATTGGCATCATCATCGCCGACTATCTGGGGGGTCTAAGTCTAGGATGGTGGAAGCGCAACCACAACGTCCACCATATTGTGACGAATGCTCCTGAACATGACCCTGATATCGAACACATGCCCTTCTTTGCTATCTCGCACCGGTTCCTCACCAGTCTCCGTAGCACCTACTATGAACGTGTGATGACCTTTGACGCTTTTGCCAACTTCATGTTGCGTTATCAGAACTATCTTTACTATCCGATTCTCCTGTTTGGTCGCTTCAACCTGTATCGTTTGAGCTGGGAATATCTATTGTGTGGTCAAGCACCGAAGAAAGGCCCTGCTTGGTGGCACCGGTGGTTTGAGATTGTTGGCCAAGTGTTCTTCTGGTATTGGTTTGGGTACTGCGTGGTGTACTGTAGTATCCCCAACTGGAGTAGCCGCCTGAGTTTCATTTTGGTCTCGCACATGGTCACCGCCCCGTTACACGTGCAGATCACGCTTTCCCATTTTGCCATGTCGACGGCCGACCTCGGTGTCCATGAGTCCTTCCCTCAGAAGATGCTTCGCACCACCATGGATGTCGACTGCCCAACCTGGCTCGACTTCTTCCACGGGGGTCTGCAGTTCCAGGCCATTCACCACCTGTACCCACGCATCCCACGCCACAATCTGCGTCGTACTCAGAAGCTGGTTATGGAATTCTGCCGCGACACTGGCATCCCGTATGCCGTCTTCACCTTCTACGATGGCAACAAAGAGGTGATCGGAAAACTGGGTGATGTTGCGAAGCAGGTCCGTATCCTTGAAGAATGCCGGAAGTCGTGCGCACAGCAGGGCGTCTTCTCAGACCACCACTAGATGGCTGCTACGGTTCTCTAAATGCATACCGCCCCTCTGATTGACCCCTGGTCTGTCCGGTCAACTGCGTACTCTGACCCCTTGTATATATTGCACAGTTGTATATAACCATGCCTGCAGACTATCTTTGGGTATCGGTATCGGCCAGAGCTGAAAGATATGATGTCGACGGACTCGTAATGCCCTATTGATGATGTGATAATGTCCCTCAGTTTGTCGTCGGTTGTTATTTTGATATGGATGAGCATCCACTTAGACAGTAGAATTATGTTCATACCATATATGACTTACATATCCTTTATCTTGAAACTAGAAACTCAAGACCATGAGTCCATCTTTTTTTTTTTTATACATCCACGCTCGTTTTCTCTATTCAATAATACCAACCACTCGGGAGTCTATTAAATAATGCAGTATATACACAAACCACGAGGCTCTATGTTCTTCATCATCATCACAGCATCATGAAAACTCGCCACCCATCATCTGGCATCACCCCATCATACCCCCAGCCCGCGCCACCTTCTTTGCTCTCTGCTGTCGACGATTATGATTAGCCCTACTGGCCTTATTCTCCTCCTTCCTCTGCCGCTGCACGGTCGTATTCCCATCACTAGAGCCACCCACATTACCACCACGCCCGCGCCCAGCACCACCTCGTCGACCACCACGACCACGCCCCCTACCGGCCCCCCCCCTACCTCGAGACCCAGACCCAGAACCAGCCGGCTCATCAGTCTCACTCCCGGACTCCCCATCACGTCCAGGCCTCCGATATGCTGTCGGCTTGATCTCTGGCTGCATAAGGCCCGCCCCACCAGGCCCCACTGCCGAAAGGGATAACCGATCCTCCAACTTCGCCAACCGTTTCGAATCCCGCGCGAGCATAACAGCCCAACCCTCAATTGCCTCGTCCGTCATGCCCGTCTCGCGCTTCAGTGACGCTCGCGGCTGCGACCGACGGGTCGCCGAGTCCCGAGCAAACAATGCCGGCGTAGCCTTGTACGTCCGGAACAGCGTTAGATCGAGCTCGTCCGACTCGGCGGCCTTGCGTTTCGCGTCGGCATCAGTATCCGCGGTGGTAGCGTCAACGGTGCCGCCTACGTCTGCTACATCGTAGGTATCGTCGCGTTCGTCGTCGTCGGAGTCAAACGTTGCCAGCGCGGATATGATGGCTGCTTTATTGGCGGCGTGTTTGCTGCGGTCTGCCAGGATATCATCGGCTGTTTGATCTGGATTTGCGCGGCCAAAGTGCAATTTGTCTGTTTCGGCGAGATCGGCCAGATCGACATCTTTGTCAAAGACATTTTTGCGGGATTGAGTTGGTGGAGAGGGGATTTGTGGCGGTGTTGGACGGGGAAGGAAGGGGTCATGCTTGGGGGCAGTAGAGTCGGTGGAGTTGGTAGTGGGGAGCTGTTCTGATTTGTCAAGGCCCCGGAGTTCAGGGGGAATAGAGTCATCCAGGAGATGGGCGATGACAGTCTCCGGGTTATCGTCATAGACATCGAGTAGACGGGCGATGTACCCTGATCCTAGGTCGGGGAAAAGGTCTTGGATCTGCGTGACGACGGACATTCTGTGGATGTGCATGTCTTCTGCTTGGGGGAGATTAGTGGCGGCGCGGCTTTTGCCTTTGTCGAGTCTTTTCTTTTGTTTCTGGTAGCGGTGGTGGAATACATTTGACTCGGCTTGGTATGCGCGCAGACTGGAGATGAGATCTTGGCCGCGTTTCTGCGGATGCGAGATTAGGTACCGATCCAGGCGGATAAGGAGATCGGAACTGCAGATTAGGTCTGACAACAGGGTGGGATCCTTCTTTGTGGTTGGTGCGTTGATCCCTGCGCTGGCTTTTAGGCTGAAGAGCTGGTCCAGGAGGAGGGAGAGGTTTGGTTTGGGGCCTTTTAGTAAAGATGTAAGGCCGACGTAGACAATGGCTACCAAGACTTTGCGGAAGTCATCCCTCCTATGTGCTTGGTATACTTCGCAGCATGTGTCTAGAAAGTCGGAGCCGGCCATCAGCGCCTGGCCGCATGCGGGGAGAACAGAGCCTAAGATAGTTAATAGGCGAATGTCAGAGATAGTCCCTGGAGCTTGTGCGGAAGTTGGTATAGACAGCTGTTTCGTCATGGCTGTCTTCGCCTTCTCGAGGTTCGATGACATGGCGTCTTCATGCCTATCCCATGCTTCGGATAGTAATTTCTTTAGCGCAGAGCTGGAAGGGTAGCAGCTGCACATGTGGCCCAGGTACTTCCATCCTAATAGATCAGGTTGTGGTGTGGGCGTGTCTAACAGGAGTCGTCTTGTGAGCAAGAAACATAGCTTCCGTAGTGTTCTTGCTTTCGGCCCCGTATGCAAACCCGGCGTACCAAGCTGGTCATAGAATGAAGCTAAGAAAGAGACCGCGGAGTCATCTGTGGGTGCATATTTTGCAAACTCCGCATCGGACGCCTCGATGCGCAAGCTCAGAAGCAGGATCCACGCATCTATATAGAGCTCCCATTCCTGAGGTGGTATGGCACTCTGCACCGCGGGGGGTGGAACTGACGCAAGAGAAGGCCAATTTGCCATGACACCGCGGGTTGTACAAGAATAACGATGCAATAGCAGAAAGTATGCTCGGGGAATCAAATTCAAAGCTCAAAATGAAAGTGAAAAAGAAAAGAAAGAAAACAAAAAAGGGACGTCAAGGGTAGTATACTATCGTCATCATGAAGCTGGACCAGGCCAGCCCCATATTCTTCTTTATCGCATTTATCAGTGGTCGCATGTCATTGGTGACGCGCTGACTCATCCGCTGCGGGCGCCTGATCCGGTTAGCACCAGATAGGCGAGCGCCAAGCCCCAGCATCCGCACAAGCGGCGCTAAGCGCACTATGGAAAAAAAAGCGAACGAATTCACGATAATAATAATCACGTATCGCCAGAGCTATTCCAACGGCCATCATCACCTTACCGAACCTCGAAGTTCAGGTCTTGATTGGCAACTAGCCTTACTTTGCGGTATGTCCCCCCCACTCCCACATTTATCTCCTTTCCCTCTTCCCCTTCTTGCAACTAACCCGTCGACCTCTAGCCATCTCAATCCCGGTCTCCCCACCACAAACCAACCGTCAAGATGTCTTTCCAGAAGCCCGAGAAGGATTTCGGCGAGGGCCCTGTACGTTGATCCCGCAGCTCTTCAATACCCAAGTCCGTCTTGTGAAGATGGCAGACAATGGGTGGAAGAGAAACTACGAAGCAATGCGCCCAACCGTACTAACAACCCCAACAGAAGGTCCACAAGATCCGTATCACCCTTACCTCTCGCAAGGTCGCCTCCCTCGAGAAGGTCTGCTCTGAGCTGATCGAGCGTGCCCGCTCCAAGTCCCTCCACGTCAAGGGCCCCGTCCGTCTTCCCACCAAGACTCTTCACATCTCCACCCGTAAGACCCCCAACGGTGAGGGTTCTAAGACCTGGGACAAGTACGAGATGCGCATCCACAAGCGTCTCATCGAGTATGTTACACCTTATTCACCAAATTGACCACAGGACTCCGTTGCTAATATGTACTCTAGCCTCCTCGCCCCCACTGAGACTGTTAAGCAGATCATCATCAACATCGAGGCTGGTGTTGAGGTCGAGGTCACCATTGCCGCTTAAATTTACCCAAAAATGTTCTAGTTCAGTTCGGAGAGGGAGTAATATCCGCTCTTGACTGGGATGGGCGAGTTTGGCACGCGCTGAGCTTCCGTCGATACCCGCTAGAATCTGGCATAAAAATGGAAAAGTTTGTGGGAAAGTACTCACTGGTGCTGTTGTTTGTTGTAAGCTGGCTGTAGAACGTAAGGATTGTATGGAAATGTAGACTGTACGATTGTAGGATTTGTGGCTTGACGTTGCTTGGTAATCCAGCTTCCTGGTTGGCTGGTTGACTGATTGATCATCATATTAAAAAAGAACTATATACTAGGGTTCGTGGAGCCCATATCAAAATGAAAAAACCATGGTATCCTCAATATTCCCCAGGCCCTAAAAGTCGAAGCTCACCCACTCTGTCTTGGGTGGCACGCTTGGGACAACGCCGTCTTTGAAGTATCCATTCTTAACGAAGAACTCATACTGTTCCGCAACCTCGGGAGTATACTCTTCCGGTTTTCCTGTCGCATCTCTCAAGCTCGCCTGGTCGGGAGGTCCATCTGGGAAGAAAATGCGTACGTATGTTTGGCGGTCTTGGGGATGCAGATAACACGGGTTGTTGTCAATATATTTGACTGGCTGTCCTTTCCACGTGGTCAGTCTCTTGGTCATAGGGTCTCGGATCGTCTGACCGGCTAAGGGTGGAATAGGGTTGAGTTGGTTCGGTTCCTCAACCTTGATGATAGCAGGAGGGCCGGTGCCTGGCGTGGCGGTAGGAACTGGGGGGGGTGGTTGTTGTTGAGCGGGCTGTGCGAACCCAGACGCTGGTTGGCCAAAGGGCGAAGGAGTGGCCTGCGATTGCTGTTGTGGTTGTGGTTGACTAGGAGCCCCGAAAGGATTTGGTGCGCTGGCTGGCTGTCCAAATGGATTTGCCTGTGGCTGAGGTTGGGCCTGGCCAAAGGGGGATGGAGCTTGCGCGGGCTGGCCGAAGCCGCCCGTTGTTGCTGGAGTTGTTGATGGCTGCCCAAATCCAGAAGGCGCCGCAGGTTGTTGACTAGCAGCCTGTGCAAATGGAGACACGGCCGATGCGGCTTGGCCAAAACCGACACCTGCGCTCTGGCTTTGGTTTGATATTACGCCAAAAGGAGACGCGTTGGTCGATGTGCCGAACGATGAACCTCCTAATGAAGAAGGTTGTCCAAACGCCGATGGTTGACCGAAAGCAGGCTGACCTGGATTTGGCTGGCCTATACTGGGCTGTCCAAACGCTGGCTTACCGAACGCAGGTTGTCCACCGCCTAGCCCCGAAGGCTTACCAAAAGCTGATCCCGAACCTAATGCACTTGGTTGCCCAAAACCAGAGCTCTGCCCAACGGTAGATGGTTGACCAAATCCCGCTGCCTGGCCTAACGTTGATGGCTGACCGAATGCTGAGGGCTTGCCAAAGGCTGATCCTGAACCCAAAGCACTTGGTTGTCCGAAACCAGAGCTCTGCCCCAATGCAGACGGTTGACCGAATCCTGATGTCTGACTGCTAGCAGCTGGCTGGCCGAACGCTGAGGGTTGACCAAATGGAGACGGGCCTTGAGTGGACGCAGGTCCCGTCTTGCCTTCTGTGATATCAATTCTATTTGGATGCTCGTTGATACCATCAACGATGTATTTCACGGCACCGCCAAGGTCGTTCAATATGACATCCATCTGTTTCAGTGCCTCAGCGTACAAAGCCTGAGCCTCTTGGGCTGCCTGCTCCGTAGTTCCTGTTGCAGCAGCTTCATAGTGACGCAGCCGCAGCTCTTCAAAAGATTGCTCCCGCTGAACTCCCCCAAATAGTTGCCTCGGGGCGTTTTTACCAGGACCATAACAAGAAAAGATCCATTCTGGACGACCCTTACCAGCAGTTAGGTCAACCTTGATATCATCTTCTGTGATGCCGTAGCTTTTCTTGCGTCAGTGAGAATTTCTTCTTGCCATAAGTGCATCACTTACTTCGTTGGCTGCTGGTTCTGCGGCGCAGAACGACCTATACTGGAGTTAGATATAGAGTATACATGGTAGACCCTCGAAGGACACAAGTTAGAAAAGTGCTAGTTAATGCCAATTCTAGCAAGAGGGCTCAAGGCAATGGGTGGGTTGATTCACAGTCCCAAGGCAAAGATCATGTATCCCCACAGTATGCCTTGAGGAACTTGTGACAAACGCCTATACTCTAAGATTGAACCGCAAAACATTCAGAGGTTTTAGGGGAGGGACAACAAGAGTGGAAAAGAAAGTAAATCAAAAGGCATACCTCCGAAACCTCCTGCTCCTGCTCCTCCTCCTCCTCCTCCTCCTCCTCCTCCTCCTCCGCCGCCGCCGCCGCCGCCGCCGGACAGGACTCCAAAACGGTTCCCTGAGCCTAGACTTGATTGGCTGGGGTGCTCGAATTTGCAGCGGTCTAATTCCATGATCAGTAAACCGACCACCGATAGTTAGGAAGGAAAGAATGGAAAGGAAGAAGGGTTGAGATTAAAAGGGGCCAACTCTACCTCCAAATCTACACCGGCCTTGCAGGAAGAAGTTGCAGACCACCATAATGTCTTTCCTTTTTGATATCGCTTGCTGGACTGTTGCAACAGGGTTCTTCGGATCGAGAATGAGGCTTGTTTGTATATCACTAGGCCACGTCCATTATCTGGCCAAAGCGAGCAAAGCTGGCATATATTCGCGATCAACCCCAGGAGTGAATTTACGAGAGTGGATGGAAGTTTCTCGTTGATAAACTGCCAGCGAATGAAGTGGTGTTCATCAGTTTTGAAGTTTATGCCGATGACAGTACATTTCAGCCCATCGAAGTACTTCTTGCCCTGCGCATACCCTGCCCGGTGTATGGTTTCGGTATTGGTAAATTACATTATCATTATCCTGTGATATGGTGGAAGAACCGACGTCCGCTATGGAGACGTTTTGAAAAGACTTGATTTTTTTTTTTTATTTTTATATCAATCTTTGATATCCTGGCACTGTGTTCTGTCCAGCACTAATATTACAAAGCGAATTTACGAAGACTCCAAATTCAAAACTCCAATTCTCCAATCTCCAAACCAGATCCATAAGTATTGAAATCGTGTCGCATTCCCAACAGTGCTGCGAGCTCATTTCACGAAAACATGGCCACTGCAGTAGAGCTACAAGGTCTGAGAGGGTTGGATTCCTTGTCTGAGGATGTCCCAATTCAGTCCATCGACCTTCTTCCCGCCCAAGGACTCGAGATCGGCTGACAGGTTTTCTAACTTGCCTGTCGCAAGACGGCGCATCATGACGGTATCTTTAGCACCATGCAACCCTTTTGCATTCCCACGGAGAAGGCAATCCTCAAACCACCCCTCTTCCAGATCATCGAAGGGAAGGCCAATCAATTCCATAGCGCGCTTGCTCCGGGTTTCGCCAGCTTTCGTCGAGTGCACGAATTCAATGAGCTGCACAAGGTAGTTCTGGCGAAGCGAGTCATCATAGTTCCGAGTGAAGTAAAAGGCCTCCGTAACGCTAGAACGACAAAGAGTTCTGAAGAATGCTTTCTGGACCTTTGTGGATGCCAGCGGTGGGCTCACGGTTAGGTAATACGCCATTACGAGGCTGTCATCGTGCTTTGGAAGCTGTGGTAGGGTGAGAACGTAAAGGATTTCATCGGGAAATGTTGGGATGATGGAGGGTTCGGTCAGGTATTCAATAGCGCGCTAGATTGGGCGGCGGCGTTAGCAAGCTATCATGGATCGCATGCCCGGTCTCAACATACTTTAAATTCCAGCCTGTCTAGGTTCCAGAGTCCTTCAATAAAGAGACGGTACTTTTCAGGTAGGTGGAATCGCCGCGAAAATTGCGAAGCATAGTCATTGGCTGCCCGGCAGTCCTTCAAGAGGTAGTAGACCAAGGCCTGCTTGTGATGGATATCCATTGGGGATGATACGATGTGCCCGAAGAGGGTTCGGAGGTCTGCGTTGGACTTCGGAGGGTATACTTTCGTCACTATATAGCTATCCTGATCAGGAACATTGTACATGATCAATGCTTAATGGATATTACCTGCTTTCACACCGAGCAGTCCGAGGAGCCTGTCGGCGAACAGCTGGTTATCCAAAGCCCGGCGGTTGGACAGAATCTGTTCAATGACCTTGCCATCATAGACGAAGTTCTTGTTGAAGGAGAAAACACTGTCGAAATCTTCCCAAGGCGCCATTTTGGGCCGCGCCACAGTCCGGTTAGCTGTGAGGCTGTTTTTGATATAAATGCCAAAAGATTACTCTTATCGTGTCGACCCGTACCATGGTTACAATACATACGGATGACATAATACGGGCGGTGGCGGCTGGGCTGTTATGGCAGAAAAACAAGGCTTTTCCTCTTTGGGCGACAATGTAAACAACCCACTTCCACCCACCAGCGCTTTTTCAAACAACCGGCAATATCGCGACACCGTCCCCGTTCACACTCGCCTTCATGAGGCCCTCCTTTGCGGACCATACCACTATAGCATAATGTCGTCAATCGCAAGAGGCAGGCCATCCCGGCGCTCTGCCCCTCGGAGAAGCTATGTCATGTCGGAGACATCTGAAGAGGAGGATCCCGGAAATGTGACCCCCACACCATCCCAGCACGACGTTGAAGAGGAGAACGAAGACGATTACACCCCAGTTCCTAAGAAACCTAGCACGAGGAGACGGGCTAGTAGGCGTACAACAGCTGATGCGCCTGCGCCTACGCCTAGCACTGCACGCCCCGCACGAAGGTCCCGTAGGTCGACAACAGCGGAGCAGGAAGAGGCGTCGCAAGTTGGTGAATCCAATGACGAAGGAGATAGTGTTGCGTCTGTAGAAGAGCCTGAATCGCCTTCACAAAATGCGGCAGCAACCAAAAGAAGAAGCATGGCATCCCGCAGGAGTCGTGACTCCGTGACACCCAAAACAGAACGGTCCTCCGTCGAGCCATCCGTGGCGTCCCAATCCCAACCCCGATCCCAGAGAGGCAGCGTACCCCCCCTCGGCGATATCACCGAATCTGCAGTGAATAAGTCCCCTTCGTCCGATGACACAAAGTCACAAATTTCGATCATTAACCCCCATTCGACCGTCCTCGAAAAGCCGATGGATATCATGATGAAAGCGCGCAACTTGGCTCCTCCGACAATACCTGAGGAACCATCAGGGCCGAAGAGTCGCATGGTTATCAAGACTTTAATCCTTAACAACTTTAAAAGCTACGCGGGAAAACAGGTCGTCGGGCCATTCCACGCTTCTTTCTCCTCAGTCGTCGGGCCCAACGGTTCCGGAAAGTCCAACGTGATTGATGCATTGCTATTTGTGTTTGGTTTCCGAGCCAGCAAAATGCGACAGGGCAAAATCTCTGCTCTAATTCATAATTCCGCTGATTTTCCAGATTTACCCTTCTGCGAAGTCGAGGTTCATTTCCAGGAAGTCCTCGATCTGCCAGGTGGAGCCCACGAAATAGTCCCAGATTCCCAACTGATCATCTCTCGAAAGGCATTCAAAAATAATAGCAGCAAATACTACATGAATGGCAAGGAAACAAACTTCACCGCCGTAACAACCTTGCTCCGTGACCGAGGAATCGACCTTGACCATAAGCGTTTCCTGATTCTCCAGGGCGAAGTCGAGTCCATTGCCCAGATGAAGGCAAAGGCCGGCAACGAACATGAGGACGGGCTTCTCGAATACCTTGAAGACATTATCGGAACTTCGAAATATAAAACCCCCATTGACGAAGCGGCCGCCGAACTAGAGACACTAAACGACGTCTGTGTTGAGAAGAATAACCGCGTGCAGCACGTGGAGAAGGAAAGGAATGCTCTAGAGGACAAGAAGGACAAAGCTCTTGCCTACCTCAATGACGAAAATGAGCTCACCCAGAAGCAATCGGCGCTGTATCAGATTTACATTGACGAATGTGCCGATAATATCCGCGTCACGGAAGAGGCTATCCTTCAAATGCAAGAGCTCTTGAACATGGAACTTGAGAAGCATGAAGGCAATGAATCTGGGATCAAGGAGCTTGAGAAAGCTTACAAACGCGGCATACGTGAATACGAAAACATGGAGAAGGAAGTACAAGCTTTAACAAAAGAAATGGCCAAGTATGACAAGGAATCCGTCAAATTTGAGGAAAAGAAGAAGTTCTTGGTTGGCAAACAGAAGAAGCTGGAGAAAGCAATGCAAACTGCCCGTTTGGCTGCTTCTGAATGCGAAAGTTTGGTCGAGAAACATACCAGCGATATTACCAAGAAGACCAAAGAGACCACGGATCTAGAGAAAGAGATGAAAGTGGAAGAGGATGAATTGGCGGCAATCCGTGAAAGCTTGAAAGGCAAAACCCAGGGTCTTTCGGATAAGATCACAGCCAAACAGAAGTCACTTGAGCCATGGGATGAGAAGATCAACAAAAAGGCCTCCGCTGTTGCAGTGGCACAAAGTGAGCTTGACATTCTCCGAGAGAGAAGCAATGCCGGTGCTGTGCTCTTAGAGGAAGCACAGGGCAAGGTTTCTTCCATTGAGGAAACATTAGCCGCCAAGGAAGCCGAGCTTGAGGAACGGAAAGAACAGAAGGATACTCTTGAGGCAGAGGTCGCAAAGCTGCAGCATGACCTCAAAAAGTACGCCCAAAGGGAGCCAGATGTTCGTACTCATGTCTCCAGCGCCCGGCAAAAAGCTGAGGAAGCAAGAGCTAGCCTGGCAAGCACACAAAACAGGGGTAGCGTACTGTCTGGCCTCATGCGTCTCAAAGAATCCGGCCGTATCGAAGGGTTCCATGGAAGACTTGGAAACCTCGGGACAATTGATGAGAAGTACGACGTGGCTATATCTACAGCTTGTCCTGCGTTGGAAAATATGGTGGTGGATACGGTTGAGGTTGGTCAACAATGTATCGATTACCTGCGGAAGAACAACCTTGGCCGAGCCAACTTCATCCTCTTGGATCGTCTTCCACGACGGGACATGTCAGGGGTTTTCACCCCAGAGAGTGTCCCACGTCTATTTGATCTCGTGAAGCCCAAGGATCCAAAGTTTGCTCCAGCCTTCTATAGTGTGATGCAGAATACTCTTGTCGCCAAAGACCTAGAGCAAGCCAATCGCATTGCCTACGGTGCCAGACGGTGGAGAGTAGTAACACTTGACGGCCAGCTCATCGATACGTCCGGTACCATGAGTGGTGGTGGTACCCGTGTCGCTCGCGGTGCGATGTCGTCGAAGCAGGTCGCGGACACCAGCAAAGAACAGGTTGCGAGACTCGAAGGTGACCTCGAGGAGATGGAGAGGAAGTTCCAGGCTTTCCAGGAGAAGCAAAGACATATCGAGGCGGCGATGAGAGAGAAATCTGAAGAAATCCCACGCGTCGAGACGAAAATTCAAAAGATCTTAATTGAGATTGAGAGTACCAACCGTAGTCTCACAGATGCCCAGCGGCGTGTGAAGGAGTTGAGTGCTGCCCACAAACCATCCAAGACTGATGCTGCCGAGGCTTCAGCTCTGGAGAAGCAGATCGCCTCCCTCGAAGAGGAAATTGAAGATCTCCGCTCACAGAAGGGAGGAATTGAGGAAGAGATCCAAGTCCTGCAGAACAAAATCATGGAAGTTGGTGGTGTAAGGCTGCGAGGTCAGAGGGCTAGAGTCGACGGTCTGAAAGAGCAGATTGGCATGCTTGCTGATGAGATCTCTAATGCGGAAGTCGGAAAGTCGAAGAATGAGAAGCTTATAGCCAAACATCAAAAAGCACGTAAGGATGCTGAAGATGAGCTCGAGCATGTTACCGAGGACCTTGACAAGCTCAATGAAGATGTCTCCAACCAGGCTAACGACGCATCCGGCTGGAAGCAGAAAGTAGAGGAAGCACAGGAGGCCCTCGAGTCGAAGAAGGGAGAGCTCAAGACTGTGAAGGCAGAGTTAGATGAAAAGGTGGCTGAATTAAACGAATCTCGGGCCACAGAAATCGAAATGCGCAATAAGCTTGAAGAGAACCAAAAGGCGCTCGCAGAGAATGAGAAACGTGGGCGCTACTGGCATGAGAAACTCTCCAAGTTGACGTTGCAAAATCTGAGCGGCCTAGGGAATGAGGAAGTACCTGAAGAGCTGCAGACTTATACCAAGGATGAATTATTGGAGATGAATAAAGAGTCTCTGAAAGCCACTATTGCAGCCTTGGAAGAGAAAACGCAGAACTCCTCTGTTGATCTCTCTGTAATCGAAGAGTACCGTCGCCGGTCAGCCGAACACGAAGCTCGTTCGGCGGATCTCAATACTGCCCTGGCATCCCGCGACAGTGCTAAGGCTCGCCTCGATGGCCTTCGATCCGCTCGACTGAACGGATTCATGGAAGGGTTTAGCATCATCTCGCTCCGTCTGAAGGAGATGTACCAGATGATCACAATGGGTGGTAATGCGGAGCTGGAACTAGTGGATTCTTTGGATCCTTTCTCTGAGGGTATCTTGTTCTCCGTCATGCCTCCGAAGAAGAGCTGGAAGAACATTGGCAACTTGTCCGGTGGTGAGAAGACACTGTCCAGTTTGGCCCTGGTTTTCGCCTTGCACCATTACAAGCCTACGCCGCTGTACGTCATGGACGAAATTGATGCCGCCTTGGATTTCAGAAACGTAAGTATACCCCTTTGACGCTCCACAGAACAAGACAGCTAACTCAGGTGTTTCAGGTCTCTATCGTGGCTTCGTACATCAAAGAGAGAACGAAGAACGCACAGTTCATTGTCATCTCCTTGAGAAACAACATGGTAAGTTCCTCAACCCATTGGACCCTGTTTGCATATCACTAACGATAGTAGTTCGAACTGGCATCCCGCCTGGTTGGTGTCTACAAGGTCAACCATAAGACTAAGAGTGTGACCATCGAGAACAAGGATTATATCAAGAGACAGTAATGAATGCAGAAATCAATGTACTTGTTGTTTTTGCGTTGCTTTCTGAACGAATTTTTTATGAGCCGGAAATGGATGGGAATATGTTGTGTGGTTCATGTTTGTTCGGTGTGATGGGTTTCTGCAAGTGTTTTTGATTCTCTTTCATGGATACCGGCGGAGATTTTGGGATCGGTCACTTCTATTCGGTTGAACATGTTTTTTTTCCCCTCTAATTGTGTTCTTCGGTATATACTTTTCTCATGACAGATGGATATCTCTGTGGCATACATTTTTTTCTTAAGAAAAAAAGAAAGAAAGAAAGAAAGAAAGAAAGAAAGAAAGAAATTTGCCGTCATTCATAACCTTCAGATCGATTAACATGCTCATGCCACTAAACACTGGTATATCAAAAACAAGTGGTGGGTATGGCTTCTAGGAAGACCCAGGAAGGTTTCTACGACTGGTACACCTACATTATTGTGTCATGGGTATTCATAGGTATACATTGAAGAGCGGAGGGATTCCACGACTCGAGTGACAACTATATACTATATCTTGGTGCGGTTCGGCGCAATACAACACGATACATACAAAAATATAATTATCATCAACCAAACTTCTCACGCCGGGCTCGGACCCCGGGTCCTTCTACATCACGCCGTAGTATAAATGTATAAATGTATAAATATACATCGAAAATATTTATTCTCTTTCCCTGCCACCCCCCCCCCCCTTCTATTGCTCTGGAATCCTTCTGCGGGGTTTAAAGTTAGTTGCTCCCAGGCTTTCCTGGTGGGGAGTATTGAAGGCGAGCATGGCTAATTCGCGAGCAATTAGTTCACAGACGAATTCTTCTCCCAGTGTCGACGTAATGCTGTTCTGGGTCAATCTGTAGTTGGGATAGTACTCTAGAGACCTAAGCATTTATCAATTCAACTACCTCTTCTTAAGGAGAGCAATGTCTAGATATGCACATTTCTTGATTAAGATCACAATGATTGATTTAGACCCAGAGAAAAAGGGCCTTGTTGAGATAGAATACATACAAGCATGTCAAATGTCGCGCGAGCGTTTTGTTCATCGCTTTCGTAACGACATCCACATCATGAACCAAGTGCTTGCCAGTCTCGTCCTCTCCCCTTGAGTGTATTAAAATAAAATGTAAGAGTAATAAAGTGCGAGTTCGAAGTTGAAAGGGAATCAAGCAAAACTAGACCGCTTGTCCACCCACGCTTGGAAAGAAGTAAAGAAAAGAGACAGAGGTATGTTGCCCAGAAAAACCGTAACTCCGCTTCCATCTTAAAGGCGCCGTAGTCTATATCGAAATCCATCCGTCAATGTCACAAAGGCTAGGAAAAGACAACCAAAAAGAAAAGAGAAAATAAAAAAAAAAAATAAAAAGGTCATCGTCATTGACCGTCATTCATGAGGCAATATCCGCGCGTTTAGAATGAGATATTTTAAAAAGAGGCACGTCACGCCGCGACCTGTTATGTAACGGAGGTTGAAAGCGACCAGTCATGTGGTTTATGCGACAACTGACCGGCGTGGTGCGATAGGGATAGGCTTGGGACCCGAAGATATATCAAGCGTAGACATGCCCAGGTCGCTATCTTCGTATTTCTGCGACGGCCTCCGTTTACCGCCACTCACGATTGAGGACCGTCGCGTGTTCTCGTCGTCACGTATCGTACTACAAACGAATCGTTCTTCGGAAATGGGGTCGGCCCCAAACATCGAGCCTAACTGCTGCAGGAGAGCAACAAAGTTTGCGTGAATTTCCGCAAAGATGTACTGATTGCCCACAATCTCGCTCAGATTCCTTGCCTTCACCTGGCCAGGGCGACGAAGCTGACCATCTGGATCAAGGGCGCGGCCGGTAAGGAAGGAAGAGACTGGGGTGTACTGTCTATTGTTCATCCGATCAGGTCCCTTATTCTGTTCTTCGCGGCGCTTTACTTCCTCCTGATATTTCTCCGCCGATTTGACGATTCCCGCTGAGATTCGACCAAAAGCACGCCAGATCACCGGACAAGCGCGGAAGGCCCTTCCAGTGTCTTTACCGGCTAATGCCACCAACGCGTAGCTGCGCCGTTTGCCGCGTGCCATCGGGTCCGGAAGGCGAAAGACGAAGGCAATCGTATATCCTGTGGAGGAATCGCCAAAGCATAAGGGGCCGGAGGAGGCACCTTGTGGGAGAAGTTCACAGCTCAGGGTTCGAATAGAAGAACGTCGGAGAAGAGCATAGTCTGCTGGATTTGGGGGGCCTCGTAGTGAGAGATAGGTGAGAATATGTGTGTGGCAAGAGGCATCGGATGCAACCGAGGAGGAATGTAAAGATTCAGGATAGGAGGCGTGTCCATGCGGGTCGTGTGCACCGTCTTCTGTTTCGGAATGATTGGAGCCGCAAGAGTAGACGACCTCTCGAGAGCGCAAAACGGGGCTCCCGTTTTTTCCCTTACCATCGCTCTTAGGCGTACCGGGAGCGCCTGGAGGGAGTTGCTTGCTTACATCATCTGGCAGGGTCAAACTACAACTTGCGCAGGTGTCGCCGTCTGCGCCTCCAAGTGGATTCGATCTCTGCTGGCCTTCGGCTGAATTGGCCTGTGGCTTCACAAAGTAGGGGTGGTCTTCGATTTTTTCAAAGTCGGCTTTGCCAAGAGGTTTGCCGTGATGTTTAGATGCATTAGTGTTCTTGCCATAGGTAGGGCTCTGCAAATGAGAAGATATTGTGTCATGAGACGTGGCGGGGGTGTCGTCTGGAGAGAAATCGGATTTATCTGGATAGCATTGCGAGCAGGAGAATGGCAAAACCTGCGAGCAAATAATCGAGGTGGGGCCATGCACCTCGCAAAAATGCGTCAAGGAGAGCTGGTGGACGAACTGTTAGTTTTGCTCAAGTAACAGCCTGAGAAATACGAGCATATGTTGGACACCCCCACGACGCGCGAAGGAGGCGAGCAATGGTGAGATCATCATTCTGCAGAGGCCCCATGCGATTCCGATGAGCTCAACTCATGAATTGGGACGAGGGCCAATTCATGAGGAAGACAGAAAGCACCCGCGGGGGAAAGAGAGTACAGGTTGTTATGTTGAGGATGCGATAGAGCCCAGGGGCCGGATAGGATAGGATAGATAGTAGGGCGATAGCGCAGTGCGCGCCCAGGCCGCAAAATATAGTTTCATACTTACAATGAAATCCATATCCACAAATATTAACGTCTAGCAGTATCCAACAACCATATTAGACCATTATTGCGATACATGCTTTCCGAGAGTGAAGAACCAAGTGGCGAGGATCGTGATTGTGGCAATGACGCAGGGTCGAACACCGAAGTCAGACTGAGATAGCGAGTGCGGAATGTATGTCGGTTTTAGTCTGGTTGGACCGGGGTTTCCAGACTAAAGCAAGCTCAAAGAGAGCGCGAGAGAGTGTGAATTGCAGACGACTCGACTCCCTCGTCGGCGCTGGGGAAGGGCTGCAAAGGCCAGCTTGCAGACCAAGAAACCAGTCGTAAAGGAAGGAAAGAAAATGAAGGGAGAGGAGGCGAATATTAAACATGAAAGAACCGACGAGTCTACTTTTCCCACAGGCAGGATCGTTACTATGCAAGATTAATGGATCAAAAGGAAGGGGGGGTGGAAAGACTCCCGGTGTGGATCCCATCGGCTGTGTACGGTATCGTTCGGTATTGTCACCATTTAGGCCGAGAACAGTAGGAAGCCCAATGACCTTTGACCCAAACAAAAGCCTCCTCCTCCCCACTAGGCCATTTTCAATTCCTTTCCTTGAAATTCATTCTTCCCGTCCATCCATACATACCGAATGGTAACAAATGACTTTCCTTGAGTACTTTACCACTTTGGGGATGAGTATGGAAGTAAGGTTGGAGGGGCATTTCGGTCCTTCATGCATTCACTTCATTGCCCTACATTAGCACTCATGCACCTCCACACGTACATTCATTGAAATGTACGGACATATCGTCGGAACTTAGCGATGGGGAGCTTGGCCACTCCAGGATACTACTTGACGAGTACTACTACTACTAGTAATATCGTAGTGGTAGTATCATCATGTGCCATCCGACCCTGTGGTATAGTATAATATAGTATCTATAAATTAGATTCCCTGGATATGATCTTACGAAAAGGGTCTCGCCCTCGTGCGACGTAATCTCTCATTGTTTGATTCAGATTCCCAAGCGCTAACACAATTCCTCCTCCAACGAAGTAAATAAATCAAAAGTAAAACCCAATTCCTCTGTCTCTGGCTGGTTCGCCTGCGGTGAATGAAACTAGCTGGGATCGTTCAGTTCTTGGCCAACTAGTCGGATGGAGCCCCGACAGAAAACGGTCTTCCTCCTGTCCATACTTAGTTACACCGAACTTAACTCGATATTCTTCCATAGTGATGATATAATAGATTGATATTATAGTTGTTCGCTTAGCCAGGCTGAGACGTTTCAGGAGAGATCATCGGTTCTAGGGGAAGAGAAGTAGAGTAACTAGTCGCGATGGTAGGTTCATCATTCACTCATTCATCCATACCGATGGTAAGGACGTTACCAAGAAACAGCTCGGAAAACGTTCAAGGCTTGTACAGACTGGAAGGAATCTCTCCGTACCCAATTTGACGGGACGGCGCCTGGCCGCTAAAACCGATGCTCCCCCGATTTCTTTACGCAATCGAAGGTTTGTAGAACGGGAAATGGAAGAAGTCAATCGCAGATCCATCCTTATCCTTTTTCCGCGCTCTTTGCGTTTCCTTTTTCCCTTTCTTTTTTTTTCTTTCTTTTCTTTTTCTTTTACTTTTTTTTCTGTGGGGGTAGTTTGTTTTTCTTTCAACCAACCTTCCAAAAAAAAAAAAAAAAAAAAGGCGTTGACGATTATTGATTG
>ML736425.1:0-30184 GCA_009193595.1 Aspergillus bertholletiae | reverse complement strand
GTTAACCGCAAGTTTGCGGCTTTGGTTGCGGTTTTCACCCTGCTAACCGCAACCGCAGGTTTTTGGTTTTGGTCTTCAACCTAAGACCGCAAACCAAACCGTGCCGCAGTCTAGGTCTGGATAGAGCCTTTTACCATGTCTCTAAGTGACGAAAGAAGTCACCCCCCTCAGAGATATTTGAAGAGCTTAAAACCTATCTTGATCTTGAGGGTAGGTTACTTCTATCCCTAGCTTAAAAATGCTAACCAGCTTATAGGATTAGGTACAACCGGTCAAACCGATATCCTTACCTACTAGAAATCCCGCCGCGATGACTTTCCTATCCTTTACTGTATGGTACGGGATTTCTTAGCTGTGACAACAAACGGTGTCGGTGTAGAACGTTTATTTAATAGTGCTCGAGATATCTGCCACTACCACCGAAGTCACCTCTATTCCGATACAATTGAAGCAACAATGCTCCAGATATGTACTGATCGATTTATAATCGATGAAGAGTTTCGGAATATCATGGATAATATAGATATAGAGGATATTCTTTTTACTGTTGATGAAAGGCAGGATGATGATATGGAGAACATAATCTATATCAATGATATAGAGGATGTGGATGATCTTAAAGATAATCCTGAGGACAGTACTATATTAATTAAGTAAGCTGCTGAACCCTTACTCCCTGTTTCAGATCTTACGCGTACCCAACAGGAGGTAGATACTCGTACATCCCGTAGTTTACGATATCATGATCGACGTCCAGGGCAATATAAAGAATAGGTTTCTATAGTATTTGTCTAGACAGAATCCAGGCTATTTATTACTACTGAATTTCTTGACTATTAATTCTTGAATTCTATAATCTAAATCATTCAACGCGTTACGGTAACAGCGTTGTAGGTAAAATAAATTGGAAAAAATGTAATAAATATTGTGAAATCATAGTGTATTAATTACCTATTAATCTACGGTTATTAACCTAACCGCCATAACCTAATCTACCCTAGCCTACGGTTAACCGCGGTTAAGAGGTCTCTTAACCTTAACCTAGTTGTACCTAGGTCGGTTAAGAGATTTTATACCTTAACCTAACCGACCTCGGTTAGGTTAGGTTATGGCTAGGTTATGACGGTTAGGTTAAGCCACTCTACCTAGAAGTTCTACCTTGTCAAGGAAGGAGATAAAAGCAGCGTAATTGGGGCACTAAAAAGGCAGCATACAGTATGAAATAGTATTTGGTTCGCTTATGCTGGCCACTTCTTCTCTTCTCGAGATACTGGGAACGAGTTTACCGTGAACATCGCGGGGTTTTGCCTATGGTATTGTAGCACTCATTGCTAGATATGGCTGTAGGAAAATGAGCTGGCTATCTTGTTTGTCAGGTTACCAACATGTTCCTTTATCATTTACGGGACGAGTGCTAGAACTCTAACCCTTCAACACTCAGATGATTGATGTTGTTGTGCTTGCATGTGATACCGATGGAATTCGTCCGGATATAGTAGTTTCCCGTCTAGAATCTTGCCAAGATGTGTCTTGTCGATCTCCTGACCATCTTTCCGAATTTGCGATAGGAGAACCTTTAAGAATTTAAGTGGACTTTGGTGAAAGGTTGATCTCGACTTTTTATGGCCCTCAATTATGAAACCATCCGTTGCCACGGTTAGATGCTCCGGCGTTTTGCAAGACGCCACGCCAAGGAAATCACATATCTCACAATATTCATTGTATGTTGTGATGTATAACTGCCCTGCAAATAGGTTGAGCTGTAATTTGAACAACATGGGAATCTCTACTATGCTAGAGCCCCCTGGGACAGTGTAGAGTGTCAGGCTGTCCAGTGAGGAGTACCCCTGAATTTGACGTGGAGCATACAGATGCATCCGAACCGCTATGGACGCTCTGACCCTTGCTTGAAGTTGATTAGCCTCGAAGGGGCTGATGATCATCATGCTTTTCACGACTGTGCCGCTGGAGGAAGGGTGACCTGTGCTCGTTAGGACCCATTGCACCGAACGCTGATATAAATCTGACATAAAGTGTGAACCATCTGGAGCCTGGACCGTTCTGGCGAAATCGGCTGTAACGAGCAGACCATTGGGGAATTGCGAGATATCTAAGTGTGCTGCGGCTGACGTATCTCTTAATGTGTGAAACGCAGCCTCGTAGGCATCTGAAGGCTGCTTGAGGATGCCGGTCGACACGAATGAAACGATATCCTGATGTAGATAGTGCCGTGCTGGCTTTGCAGAAGGTGGCCGCTGGGTCTGCCATTCTTGCTCAATTTCAGGCGCCAGCTCACGCTCCTGTTCCTCTTGTAGCTGGGTAGAGGTGAAATCAAGATTGTCAAACTGTTGACATCTTGTCCGTATGAGGTCAACAGTCTCATCCTGTTCTAGCCGAGACGATATAAACGGAATGCGTGCCTGCTTGGGCCGGTATCGGTATTCGAGAGATTCTGATTCTGGCTCGAGGAAGGCATGCGCTTGGTCCACGGACATTGTCTGTGTACCATCCCGATCGATACTTCGCCACAACTGCGATTGATAAGCAAATCGTTCGCCTTGGACCGCCCAAAGCGGCATACTACGTCGCAGATCAAACCACGTCTCCGATGTGGCCCACCGAAGAACGTCCGATACCTCAATCATGGAGCCATTTTCTTTCCTGGTTACCAAGTGAATGTTGGCTTTTATCTCGTCTGGCACACAGAAAACCACTGACTGGCCTTTGCCTAACTTCCTCATCCGCATGCATGCTGGTGGTTCGATCAGTGTCAACTTTTGCTAAGGAAGGACCGGGGCTTCTTACCTTGCACTAACTTATCTTTAGTAATCGCTGGCCCAAGTGTGACGGCGGCACGATAATCTGGTGGAAGTCTCAGGTCAATACCCCGTGTGTGGGCCTCATCGAGGAAGATGATGCATGTTTCGAGCTGCTTTGCGAATGGAGAGATTTGCAGCAACTGCACACGGCCATGTCGATCAAGAACACAAATTTCGTCGCTCTCGTTGACGAACACGACAGCTTGAACCCCCCCATTATCTGGTATCGTGCTTAACCAGTACTCTGCCACCTCCAGATTGTTGAGTTCCAGGATCTGAGCTCCTACATCGAGAATCACCTGGACCGGGAGATTTAGATTTTGTACCATATCAATGACGGTGTGCGAGTAGGTGGTGGGGCTTTTCTGCGTTGGAATCATCGCAACGGAGTTCTCGGGCTGAAGAAGATAATCCAGAACCAGAGCATTAGTATGATGCTGCTCCAGGAGGTCTAGTTGCCTTATGGTAAGAGGGAGGGTCTCCCGGGAGTCGTTTGTCCCACTGAAACCAATCGTTGGATGTGTTTTAATTTCTCCTATATCCCACCCGGACGCGGACAGCTTCTCTGGAAATTCTCTCAACTCCTTTGCAAACACGAAATGGGCAACAAAATAATCAATGACCGACTTCGCGAACCGGAGACAGGGAAAAATATGTTTTAGACAATGGTCATGATCTTCGAGGTTGACTCCAGGTAAATGGTGATATGTAGGGTCGAGGGTTGGTGCATCTTCTACCCACGCATGGTATTCCATGTCCGCTTGGTCGGATTTTGCTAGTCGGCTGAATGCCATGTAAAGCTCATCATCATGAAGACCAGAGCGATAGTAGCTGAGTAAGGTCAAGATGATAACAACATCTGGGTGACTAAATTCTGATCGAGGAGCAGGGCTATCTTTGCTGCGGTATGGTACGGCGAGCTTGGTAGGAGGCTTCCTAGTCGCATCTGGCCCGTAGTTGACACGCCATCGTTTTTGGCCGAGACAGAATGCGAGCACACCCTGAGCCAAGAGTCCTCGCAGCAAAAGAAGGGGCCCTCTGGTGGTATCAGTCCAAAGCCCAGTTGTGTTGCTTTCAACTGCCTTCATGGAATCAGCAGATGGCTGCTTTTCCAGCAAATAGCGGAAAACCGCGGTTCTTGCTGACTCTGGTTGCCTGGCCACCGGGCAGAAGTGAATACCGTTTTCGCAAATATGCTGTCCGATCCGCGTGAGGAGTGCTTCCCCCGCATCATCACGAAGCAGCCGTACCCCTGGAAAACCCCCAGGTCTTTCCTCAGAGACCTCTATGGATGCAGGAAAGTCCCCTTTGAGCCCTGGAGCATATATTCTCACTAGGCTCAACAGTTGTTGTATGATGACCCATCTTTCCGGGCTGAGCTCAAGAGGGCGTTGGGATCCCATCGTGTAGATCAACTCAAACTTCACACTGAAATTTTCATCGCTCTCATCCACAACATCTCGCGAAAACTCCTTGAATAGCTGTAGCACTGTTCGAAGGGCACGGCCCACAGATACTTTACCAGTGACAAAGGACTCAATGCACATCAACTTTAGAGAGAGAAGATGCTCTGGCTGGACGAGGAGCACACCTCCGTTTGCCATGCACTCCCGACACATGCTCTCCACCTCTTGTATCTCCGTTTCCGACATCTGTAGGGAACGTGAAATTGGCATGAGATATACCCTCCGACCCAAAAGACCCCCCAGTTTCGAGACTAGCATCTGGAGCATCTGCCGAGACTGTGGTTTTGCTACTAGCACACGAACTAGACAGGCGCCGTTTGCAAGAGCGGCTACCACAATCGGCACAATCACCGATGACTTCCCTTCACCCATGTTAAGCTGCATTACGGCGTTTTGCCCAGGGCTACATTCTCTCATCTCTTTGGCTATTTGCTCCTGGACGTCTCGTATAAGAATGCCGTTTTCAATCTCCAACAGAAGGGACTCTGGGAATTCATGCGGATTCCAGTTACTGTGACCGGGTGTTTGCAGTTCTCGAATAAGGTCGTTGCGATCCCCGACTACGCTGACCAGTCTCTGTGCCCACTGTAGTGCCGTTATCGAGCGTCCATAAGTGATGATGCAGGACTTCCACTCTTCACGTAGCTTGGGCCACCTATGCTGTGTTAGCTGCTGAAGGAGGAAGGCTTTGGAAAACCTAGGGCAATGGTTGATCTGCACTAGGACTGCTCTAATTTTGTAATGAATCGTGTATTGCTTATCAGCAAAGTCCATAGTGGTCGCAGAGGGCACCATGTGTGATTTGATAGCCATGTAAATGTTGTTGGAATACATTTTACAAGCATCTAGGTACTCCAAAAGTACCTGTTGCAGTTGACTGTTGTCCATTGTGATATTCCACCATAATCTTGTTTCAAGCAGACACCTGATACTGCCGCGTAATTGATCCACATACTTCGCCTCAAATCGTGACCGTGACTGCGATGTAAGGGCACCGACGAATTGCAAAAGAGAACGGGTCGAGCTCCCTTCAGTCGGGCTTGAGTAGAGAAGCTTTTCTAGGTGGGGCTGTTCTATTTCCAAAACCGGTGGTGGTGAACCTAGTAGATCATCGACAGAGAGGAATCCGCACCTTTGCTGGAAAGATGTTGCCTTGCACAATGGCGGAGCTCGCGTAACAGGCATTTCCACATGGTGGACTGATTGGCAACATAACATTTCTGTAATGGTCTTCAGGTATTCTCTGAATTCACGATTATTGAACCAGACGCAGAGCCTCTGGTTCGCCGATTCCATAGCCTGCCACGGGTTAAAGTAATCACTGAATCGAGGACTATCTTCATTACTAGGCAATGTTGCGGATCGGGCTGGCCATTGGCTCCTGAGCTCAGATATGAACCAATCGCGGACTTTGGTCCTGTTCTTCTTCCGCAATTTACTACAGCGCGACTTGAACTGTGCGGGGGTTTCGTGGGGTTGACGGTAAATATTTGACTCTGGAGTCAATGCCAGCTGAGAGGATTGAATGCGAGATACGAGATTGCCTTGGTCAAATTGATACCCCTGTCCTAGACTATATGAGTCATGTGGTGGTAAAGCAATAGAGGCCATTTCTCGCACCGCGTGAAGTGCAGCTAACGTCTCGAGCACGGCCATATTGCAGTCCTTTGCAAACCCCAAGGTGGAGAGCCAGATCATCAGTTGGAACCTATCCAGTGGCGAGTGTTCCGAGCAAATATGTCGATGTATACCGCACCAGTGGGAGGAGACCAGAAGGTTTGGTTCTATGAGTAATCCCGCGTCGTATTTGAGAGAGTTCAGATCGAGCGGAGTGTATGCACCCTGAGTCGGGTCGGAGCCGGAGATAAATTTCCAAAGCGTCTTTGTTAATCCCTCGGCCACGAAGTTTTGTGCGCAAGGAATCTTGTCGTAGACGATTTTCGCCAAGCGGAAAGCCCGGGAAGCCTCCATGGACTCGCGGTTTGCATCCAGCCCAGTGTAAGATCGATCGTATTTATCCGTGTGGTCCTCAGCGCCAAACGCATATACGCGAAATACGGACGAGCGTATCAGATCACGCTTCTGCAAATCTTTATCTATAGCGGGTAGCGGTGGGCGTGTCACTCGTATATCAGGATAAAACATTTCCATCCGGTGATCATGGTAGAATATAGCCGCGACCTCCTCATAAAACCCACTATGCTGCGTCAAAAACCCTAGGTCTTTTTGCCATGCAATCGTTTGCATTACTCGTTCATTGGCAGGATAGCATTTGCGGACTGGGGTAAGATATGCAATCCTTGTTAATATTGATATATTTTCTGGCCGTAGTCGGTCGAATGACCTTATTGCAGCGGAGCGAAGAATGGTCAGGGCCTGCTCAGTACCCGTCTTTTCCGTAACTAGGTCGGGCACACAGGATGATGTCAAAGCATGCAGGTAGCATAATAGGATCTTACTTTGTAAGCTTCCGTTATCAGCTAAGCAGCCTAAGTCTCTTCTCACAGAATATGCATGAAGATTAGCGGTGGCCTCCCAGCTGATCTCGACCCGCACGTGATGGAGCTCTTTTGTCCAGGACACGGTTCCTTCTGGTATAAGAACCACGCGCTCTTGGTAGTCTTTAGAGACTAGAATAAGTTTATTCTGCAACCCAACCAGGGTTCCCAACGACTGGTCAGCATCAATAGACAAGCCACGATATTGGCGGGAGTGAATTGACGAATTCCCGGATTGGAGATCGAATCCTAACCGAAGCCTAGGGACGTCGATTTCTAGTGCCGATGATGTTAAGTGATACTTATAGTGTAGCTTTAGCGGTCTCTCGATGGGTTGAAAAATGTCCGATAGCTGGTTCGCCGTTCGGCTATTGACATTGATCAGACAGATTCCACCCGCTTCAAGAACCCAGCTAGTCTGGGAGGTATTCCGTTGTAGTCGCCAATCGACACAACATGTTTGCCATGGCTCTTTTATCGGACGAAACTCTACGTACTTTTCGTCCAAATCATACCAGTGCGCAAAGCCCTGTACGAACGCGTCCGGGAACAAACCGGCCAACAGTTGCGGCGGGATAAATTCCCAGGTCCGACCGTTCGCTGCCACGCGAACACAGAGATTGAACTCGTGCGAATCGGGCAGTGATTGCGTTCCCAGATGGACGACATGGCCCTCGTATTCCTTCTGGCAGGAAAAGGTCATCCCAGGGAGGTCACTGGGCATCACTTCCAGGGCTGCTTGCCCAAAAAGCATTTTATAGTTTCCGTGGCGCTCATACTCAGCCGGTAAACGAGCCAACGGCAGGCCATTAATGAGCAGTTCACTTGTCAATAAGTTGAAATGTATAAGCAAACTACTCTCCCTGGCCGTTGGACACCCCGTCTGCCTAAATACCCAAGGTTCATTTGGCCGCTGGGACATTGACCAACCAGAGCCGGGGCGGTACGCGGCCCAAGTGCTCGTGATAGCCATATCCAATGCCGTGCTATCTCCAGCACGAATCTTGTTTTTGAGTAAAGCGCAGGTACGATACGACAAAGCCCGCCATCGATACAATAACACTAGATGTGAATTATCTGGGTGCAAACCAAGCACGTGGGCCTTGTCGTGGATTGTCATGCAGCATTGGAGATATATTGACACGGTTGGATTTTCTGTAAACATTTGCTCCAGTATAGTACCCTCGGAGTCAAATGTCTTGACGCAAACCAATGCCAGATGAACTTGTCGTGCGATCAAGTTGGTTTTGTATCCGTCGCCAGCCATACCACTAGCTTTCTCCCCAAGTGATTTTACCCATTTGAAAGCTATGTTTCGGAGATCTCTTAGTAAGTCCATAGACAACTGGCGCGCGTCTGTGGAACTTGATAGGGACAATACTCGTAGCACAAGTGACACTAGGACACTGAGCTCTCGTGCAGATTCCCAATTCTTCTCGATTCTTTTCATTTCATCTTTGATTTTCGATAGTAAAATAATGGTAAACTTGCTTTCATCGAGGATCTTATGTCCTTTCCTTAGGATTGTATTCCGAGAAGATGGTCCTGCTTGGTATATTATTTGATGGATAAATATCCCGGTCTCCACTTTGTTGAACACGACTGCCGGCATTGCCAACTGGTGTAGAATGTTTTGCCATTGGATTTCAATGCCATAGGGCATCATACAAAGTGCTTTGAATTCTCCGAGCGACATGCTGTCCGGACAATCACGTTGAGATGCGATAACCAAGTTCGGTGACAGGTCTTCTGGGTTATCCGCTGGTCGAAAAAGAAACTGCTGAAGGCCAGAACTTGAGAGGGGTAATTTCATCATACACGACTCAGCGGTAACATGCGTGAGTTTAAATTGACTGACGAAGCATCCTTCAACGTTATCATAGTACTGAAGAGACATACCATTTGCCAGACAAACATCCTCTTCACCCACATCGATGATGCGCTTTTTCCGTCGGTGTGTCACTTCGTGCGGCTTAACTTGTGAAAGGAGTCCAATCCGGTATGCACCACTAGGTGCATTAAAAAATGCTGAGAGGCCGCTATGCTGTTGAGGAGTATACTTGGCTCTCGGTATGTCTTCGGTTGAGTAGCTGGCACCCAGGACGACTAGTATGAAGAATATTGTGACATCGCGCCAACGTGCAAATGGCTCGGGCACTTTCAGTTCGAAAACTGTCGATTTTCCTTGTAGGTTGTGCTCAGGGAGAGGCCATTCATGAACTTTAATTTGAATGGAATCTGCCTGATGCCGATACTCGCATCTTTGGCATGGGAAGTGGTGACGGGTCTCATAAACATCGAAATCCTGATCCACAAGAACATCATGATATCTACAATCCATACTATTGATACGTTGGTACAGATCTGCATATCTTTGTTTTTTGTCGTGGAGTTCGACGAGTTTCAACCTTCGTTCTTGCTCTGCTCGCTCCACAATTGCGGCGTGCAATATCTGCTGCTCAGCCGATGTATCGAAATATCTAACAGAGAAACACGTCTGTGTGCCGTAATCTCGAAAGACACCTGGCCCTGAGTACTTCTGGCCTTGTCTCCGTTGACCGAGATACCTTTCGGCATCCGCAAGCCTTCTCATATGGGACTGGCGAGGTAACAAGAGTGATTGAAATATTTCCACGGGGATACAAGAACCATAATCATTAAGAATCCCATGTATATGAGTGGCAGCTTTGTCACATGCAATCCACAGCTCTAGAATGGTAAGAAACATGATTGACATGGCCTCAGGGTTCGACGAATATAATGCAGATGCAGCAGTATGGTACCATGTTATTAAATCCGCCAGCTGGCCACATGTGGAGTCCTCATGCATATTGGACGTAAGCCAGCCATCCAGCGATGTAACGACCCAGTCCTCAAATGCAGCAAGGTTGTATACCTCGTAGCCGTTGTTCGAGATATCCGGGCGACCTGGAAGATCTGCGCTTCTGTATATCAATAGATGTGACTCGGGCTGAAAGTCAACCGAGGATACACCGTCCCGCTGCCCTCGCTCATTGGCCTCTTCCAGATACCGATCGAGGCCCGTCAGAGTGCAATAAATATCTTTGCTGAAATTTAACCTGGCCAAAGACGGAAGATCATTGCGGCTACGGTTCTGTCCCGTAGCATGGTCCCAGCGATTTTGAAGAGTTTGACTTGCCGCGGCAAGGCTATCCTGAACGGATCTAAACCGCAAGGGCTCATGGTGCAGATCCAACTTGTGTAACCGGCGGCCGATCTTGGCACTCATCGCATACAAGTATTCACTTGGCATTGATTCTCGGGACACTGCCAGGATGGAACTCATGAAATACACCATGAACTGTTTGTAGAGGCTCTCGGAGGCCATGTGACTTTGCGACGACCTATGAAACGCCAGTTGTAGAACTACACGGATCAAGAGCCAGAGTGCCGACCTGCGCCAGGGGAATCGGCTATTAAGCCACATCACTTCTTCGCGGGTGTGTTTCTGAATTTGTGGCGCTTCGACTTCCCTGCACATTGGCCGTAGAAATGCTGTGAAGAACTCTGTCACCATCTTCGGATGAATTGTGTCTCTGTCCTCATCATGTTCCTTGCGCTTTTTCTTGACTCTACTCATGGTCCCCCGGGCGGATTGGTGGCTCAATTTTGCCAAGGTTTCCGCGATTGTCCTCTGGAGGTTCGGCTCGTTGAAGGTTGCCAGGTCTAACGAAAGCGTTGCTCCCGGAAACTGTCGTTTCAATCGTCCAACCGTCGTTATTACAGCTTCGTTGCGCGGAGACAGTTCCCAAGACTCGACATGCACTGCTTCATCTACCCTCGTCATCAAGACTGCAGCATTCTGGCAGCGAGCGTATATGGGAAGGAAACCACCTCAACGGCATGAGCAGAGATTTCTCAGGGTATCAGATAGGATGACCAAATACCTTCAGTTCCCAATTGTGCTAGCGCGTTTCGCAGTTTTACTTCATCTACGACACCATGCTCCCCGCAAGTGGCTCTCAAGCGTGTGAGCATCGTAGTAACGGTGAACAGAATGCCGGAGCAGTCATAGGGCGCATCACATTTAAATTCTGTCAGGGCATGAATGACCCTATCCAGTAGGAAAGTGTCACGTTGAGCTGTGTAGTCATCCCCCTCTGGCAGCTTCGGTGGCAGGAAAACATGGTGAAACAAATAAAGACTATCGTCTGAAAGCATTTTGGCTGTGAGGTTGATGCACGGATAAATATACAATAACGAACGTTAGTCACTGTATAAGCCTGACATAAAAGTGGGATTAGCGATAATTATAAGGGCGGCCCTCCAGCTCGATGTTGTTCCTCAAATACTTGTCCCCTTCCTAGCGCTCGATTTCCCTACGTATTAGGTATAGAAGTTCACTACATTTTTGGTATTACAGTATACTTTTCTGTATTATCCTTACATCCAAAATATTGCTAACTGCGAGTAAACATATTTTGGCTCTTCAATTCTTGTGAATAATTGCAGTAGCGAATCTGGGTCTCTTTCTGGTCACGACGTGTTCCAGTAACATAGACGTATTAGGGGTGGGGCTCATGTGCATGACCGCTTTATGTCATGTTCATCTTCAATTTGCCTCCTTTAGTATAGATAAGATGGCCAATGTATCTATACAGAGCCCAAGAGTTGCATCATCGGGAATGACTTGGAGACTTGAGAATCCCAACATCAAACATTAGCATCTTGGATAAATGGCCTCCCGCATAGCGGACCTAAAAGAAATGAGTCATTGCAAAACGCGTTATTGCATGTGAGAGTATCCAAAGACATGCCGAGTAACTTCTCAATTAACTTACCATTTCTGTCACATTCCCGAATCAGCTTATATTTGTTTCTTTTAGTTCCTGTCTGGTGGACTTCCAGCAATCAGCACCGAACTTCGAAATTGCTTAGAAATGCCATATCCAATAACTCCCTATTAAACGAGGTCGTGTGGGGTAGCCACCACACGTCAATCCATGACTGCATTCTACGGAGATTTCCTTGAGGATCTTTTAGCCGAGGAAGGACAGTTCATAACTTACACATAAATTTCCTAATCAGGAAGTTAAGGGACCTTCAGAATTTTACCTCCATAAGAGGAATAGTGCCATTATGACCGACGTTACCGCTGGTCCTATTGTCATTACCAACGTACCATTCTAGGCTACGTCTATTCTTTTCACACGGGGCATTTGTGGCAGGGCCCTTTATTCTTTAGATATATAAAACGGTTTTATGGTACCGGTACGTCTGGTCCGCACGTCTGTGGCAAAGAAACCTTGATGAATCTCGTCAAGATCCGGCGAATGGAGAATAAAAGAAGTGCAATTTGAGGCTCGGCTGAACTACTGAAAGTTGTTAGTACGTAGAGGGAATATTTGAACTCAAACTCTTAACATTATCTACTATAATATTGGGGGTAGGAACAACTTAAATCCAGATGATTAAAATTTTGCTCGTGTGGATGAAGTATGATTTTAAAAAGACGTATCGTCGTAGACACACTTTCTCTACGATTATTTACGCACCATGTAACAGTATGTACAGGCCTAGAATTGGGTACAGGAGGTTGGGACGAAGTTTCAAAACAGTTAAACTACGGCATAGATGGGATTGCTCGAACCCTTCAACTACGGGAGGCCTTTTCAATAACAACATAATCTATATCATTAGTAGCTCAACAAGGGCTTCGCTCAGGCTGAAACAACAGACAGGTGCCACCAATGGGACAGGGTACATAATTAAGGGATGATCTTGTAGACCTCAGGTAGCCTTGAGAGTCTGATGATGGCCGGATAGCCCCCACTCTCCAGTCACTCTCAAACGGCTAGAGTTACTTTTACAGACTGTAGTACCAACTATGGGTTTCTGCTAGCTCTACTGTGCTACCTGGAGACCTCGTTCCGCTGATTTGTCACAGCTATAGGCTACCCATAAAAGCTCCCAGGCGCAATCCCAATCTGTTCAAGGAAACTAACATTGGGCAGTGTGCGCGGGATAAGACCCAACCGTGTCGGCGGCACGTGGTACAACCCATCTTTTCCACACAATATATGTATAACCAAATTCTTATTGATCGTACGCAAGAATATTGAATACCAGTGTCATTCCTTCTTGTTGTTCCCAATATAAAACCGATAAGCTTGCCCTTAGTAGCTTTGCCAATAGTCACAATAAAAGGATTGATTACCCGCTTAAACATTCAGTGAATCATTCACGCACAGGACGCACCATAGCCAAGCCGACTTGCTGGTAAGATACCCCTTAGATCGCTTTTTGGAATCTCCCAAAATTCTCAAATTTCAATTCGGAAGGAAAATCTAACTTACGCTAGCGACTGCGCTTGTATCCACCATGAGACATATACCAACCAGCATTGTCATACTCTTGATGTTGGCTAGGGAAGGTTTTACCGGACCAGCAGCATATGGTGTTTGCCAAGCAGGTTGCTCAGCCGTGGTGATGGCGTGCTATTCAGCAGCTGGTTTTACCTGGGGTGCAACTCTTGGAGTTTCGGCTCCTGCCTTCGTTATCGCATGTAACACCGCGTATGGCACCTGCCAGGCCGCGTGTGCTGCTACGCTTCTCACCCCGACTCTGTAGTCGAATACCCAATCGCATGCTTCCAGAGCCTTCGCCACTATAACGATATGTGTTGGGTTGATCTTGCAAGGACAAGATACATCCGGAGAACCTACTTTGTTTGTGGTGATTTTACTGTAAAGTTCCTCCGGCTCTCTTACACGATAGCAAAATAAGAAGACCAATAAGGGGGACGGGTGGAGGGAGTCGGACATAGTTGGCAGAAGGACGCGAGAATCAAAAGCATTTTTCATTATTTCTATTTAAACATTATACCATGGTTCGCCGACCAGGAAGAATGTGGGCAGACGGTGTAGTATCACATAAGTCGCTCTTGCATAAACCACACCACAATTGTACATATACCGTGACGCACGGTGAAAACTAGTGCGCGCGAATGTGGCTAAATAAAACATAGATGGTAGTCAAGTTAGGGTCACATTGTTGCCCTGCATGTTACAATCGAGAGCGACACCATTATTTCCACCGGTCAGACCAATCTAGCCTGAAAGAAAATAATCCTGTCTTAGAATATGCATTGTATCAAATACTACGCATATTCTCGTCTCCCGTAGACCAGGGTCTTCTGCCGTGGGTTAGACTCCCCAGTACCCAGGGGTTTGTAGATTCGGGTTTAGGTCCAACATCAATGCCCTACTCATGACAAGACCCAGCTGTGGTGCCCGAGCCCTCTGCAACTTATAATGGCAATTCCTTTGCCTCTAATCAGCACACATTGGCCTAAAGTGATAACTCCATAACTTCTATTCCGCCCTATTAGTTTAGGACTTGCGACAGATAACAAAAAAATACGGCGCAGCCCGGTGTTTGACAGCTTGCGTAGACGTTCATATTCCATCCAGTAGGCTCCCATCCAACGAACAGAGAAGCGCTGATTGAGTATAAGCTGCATATTTTCAATAGCCACCAAGGTCCTGCCGCGTCCGTGGTTGCGGCGGTCGGCAGAGGCCAATGCGAGGAAACCGGTCCTTAAGACACCCCATGACAAGCGAATACAGACATTCTCGCCCTCCACCGTGGACCAATCAGCCGCATATCTCTATCATTCAGTTGTCTACTTGCTTGATGTTTGACCATCGTCCATCGAGTCACATGATCGGTGCATGAGCTGCAAACTTTTTCCGAAACGGCAGCGAGAATTGTCACCACCTAATTAATAATTATCTGCTCGCTATAAGGGCAAAACTAAGATTTGGGCTGTGCAGGCAATTGCCGTCCAAAGACGCATGATATGTTCGCTAAAACGAGTGAGAAATGCGAATTACCCAGCCAGGTGTCAAAGGTCGCTATTGGCACTACCACATGCTAAGCGAACACTTAAGCGACAAAAATAAATTTTTATCATCGCTTTACTTGTCGCGTCAGGTATGTGCTATGAGCACATGCTTAGGGATCCGTGCGCTCCCTGCGGCTACCCGATCGCTACCAGACTGGTGCGAATTGTTCTATCTATATGCTGTTGGGCTATAATAGGACATTTCCAGATAAGGACTAAACAGTACGCTATACCCGTTTTGGCACTATTAAATCGAGAATATCTTAACTTCCTTTTCGGGGACGTTGATCAGTAATGAGGTCACTCATCAAAACCATAGGCATGCAGACAGAAATTACTTCCCAACCAACCTCATTTCACCTTTATTTGTTTTCGATCTGCATCTCGAAAAGTAACTTGCTGAAATATGTATGTGGAATTGGCCAATGAAAAATCGCATGCTAGCTAGCTAGATATATATTTTGATAGTTTGCTCCTGACAGATTTTCGAGGTTTTGGGAAATCTCAATTCTCCCTTTCCTACCATTCCTACCATTCTAATACCCTACCAGACTTGGATTATTCATTATCAAAGTCTTAAGATAGTAACAAACGACATTGATGACGTCAAATGGCGACGTACGAAGATGTAAAACGAGTTGAACGAATTATTGGCCATACTTTCTCGTCGGGTCATCTCATCCGCCAAGCTCTTACGTCAGCCGGGGCGGAGAAAGACAATTATGATGGTAACAGAAAGCTATCGCAGCTTGGAGCCCCTTTGGTGGACGCGCTCCTGGCCATTATCGTGTATGATACGGGGGCTAGCAGAGCTACAGTCGCACCACTTGCGCACCGTAGCCTGGGAGCTCCCCTGGTTACTGATTACCTGCCAGACTGCACTGCAAAACCTTCGGAAAGAATTCACCAAGAAGGACCATTTCTCCTTCGCTGCCAAATAGACTGGTATTGACCAAATGCATCAAATACGACAAGCGAACGGGCTCCGAGTTGCCAGGGGTCCTTCGTAAAGCAATCAATGCCATCATAGCAGCCGTGTTTATAGATACTTGGAATATCAAACCCACCCTAGGTGTGGCAATGCGGTAGGAAGGCAGTTATTCATTGTCTTGGGGGAAAAAAGATACTAATTTCGTAACTGATACAGCATACTGACCCAAGAACCTGATGGGGCTCACTTCCGAATGCTTTTTATGACCCCAGTTCCTACTGTGAAAGGGCCCCCGCCCATAGTAAATCTGCTTCTAGCCCGGGGAGCCGGTATTGTTGACCCAAGCATGATATTACTCGACCAACAAACGACAGGATGCCATATTCCTCCCATGATAAACACCGTTCTAGACCAAGACTTCATGGCACCTTTCGCCACATTCCGAGCAGCTACGGCCGAGTGCAGTCCGGATCACAACGGTATCTGTTGGAGCTTGATCCCGCGAGCTATAGGTTCCAGTAGCAACAACTTGGGTCTTAACAGCAATTCCATTCAAGGCCCTCCGTCAGCATTCGCTACAACACACCTTACAGACAGCCGTCTGGACAGCGCTCTGCAAGACTATAACCACCCGCCAAGAACCACAAGGCAGGGCCAGAGCAATCAACAATATAGTGGACAAGATGAGGCCCATTCTTGATAATACTATCGACAACTCCACAACTACTTTTATTTTTGGTTCGTCATTTGGCTCGGGTATCCATAATATTCATATGAACCAGGGAAGTCTTCCTCAATTTGATAACGATGTCGACTCGGACAGAGCTCTGCTGTTCAAGTTCAACGACGGACACTGGGAAGTAGTCTTTCTGGCCTTTGCTTTACAGAGGCTCCCAACTGACGGTGAAAGAAGCCACAGCGGGACAGTCAGACCTTATTGGAAATGCTTGAGTAGGGTAGCTGAGCATACTTGGTATCTTAGGGCTTTTGGTAAAAGGATAGGATTAGTTAATCTCTTTTCCGTGAACGTAGCTAAATTGGTGTAACTCCTTTTCTTAGTTTATGCTATATCTTTGTATTTGTAACAAGATTTATGGAGGGCTCTAGCGTTACTTGCTGATGCTTGTTGCTAATTTCTATTTCTTTCCTTATATGGCGACACTGCTAACGCAACTGTATGGAACATGCCCTGATACCGACAGACTAAATTCAATATTTGTGTATTATTTAGAAAGAGTTGCGTTAAATATAAATCGAGCTGAGCGCTGACATGTATCTATAAACTATTATTGGAAAGCTGGATCACATCTTGCGTCCTGAACACAATTAGCTCCTGTGTATGCTTTTTTTTTCTTTTCGGTCCCCTGTCTGCCCCTTGTCATATGCTATGATGTAAACAAGATTGACGGTGCTCTTATGGACAGAAACCACAGAAAGAGATTTGTGTACCAAGAATATAATGAGATTGAATAGTGATATTTAGAAAGAAGTTTACAAATAGTAAATATTTATCGGCTTAGGAATTGAAGCTACTTTAATACATTATTCTTCAGCTTAAAAGTCGCTTTATAAAGTACTTTATGCTAATAAACCTACTCTTTTGAAGTATAACTAGTATCTGGATTGTTAGGTGATAATGAAATAAATATTGACTGGGTAGTCCTAAAATATCACTATTTTCTATACAATAATTTTAGTCTAACTAGCAATGAATTAAATGTAATTGAGAGGTAAGTAGTACCACTATAGAAATGACAAGTGACTGCTAAGTGCGGTGTGGGAGAACATTGTGGAAATCCTGGGTTTTGTGTACTGCATAAATGTAATCTGACCGGAGTTTGGAAATGTACCCACGGTAGATCGAAGACCAATTCGGTTGTCGAGGTGTGGAGAAGGTCAGGTTTGCGTCTTCTTAGCACTCAAGGAGTTGTATTAATTTAAAACAGGGAGAATGCTTTGGCTGAGTTTGATGGGCTTTGGAGCACTTTATCTAAACGACTGGAGAGTTACAAAGGCGCTTTCGTAGCTAATCCGAATATTATTAGTGAGATATTCCCGATGCTTCACATCAGAGTGGTATTACTGCCACGCACTTTGAGGAGCCGGCCCAGTGTGTTAATACTATGAGCCTTCACCCTAAGAATAACTAGTGGTAATAAAGGTTCAAGAAACAACCAAAAGTTTTTAAGTTAGCTAGTACAGTCGGTTGGTTAGTTAAACTCATTTAGCCGCCTTCACAAAAAGCAATATACAGGCTACCGCAACTATGTGTATCCTTATATATACATGTATCGTATACCATTCTTAAACGAGCTTAGAGAATCTTCGCTGTGGCCTACTCACCGTTCTTCATATCTTGCCCTCAGGTAGCGCGGCTTAAAATCGCTGATATGTTTCCGGGAAGCTCAAGACAGCCTCCACTGTCATGGGATCAGGGGTATTATGGAGCTTATCTCTACTTTCTTCCCCGGGCCCTCCCAGTAGGGTGGATAAGCTACTCAATGCTTCGTTAAGTGTTTCCCGAAGCTTCGTCATGCCACTTGGAGATGAACAAACTGCCAGAATATGTGTGATAAATCCATCCATAACGTCCGCTATGCCAGTTTTGATCGGCTCGGTGTGTACAACATTCAGGGGCTTTCAGATACTTTGTTTCTATGCCTCGATTTGGGGTCAGCATTCTGAAGACTCATATGCCTACCCGAAAACTGTCACCCGTACTCTACGGACCTTCAGGAGAACCAGCCCTACACAGTACACTGCTTACCATCTCCTACCGCATAGCGGTAATATTCTAAGGAAACGCAAGAAACTAGGTGATTTAGACATGGCAAATTGACGATCAAGTAGGTGAAGCTGTTATTGCAGGGGATCATGGTCCCTGACTCCACTTCCTATCCTATTCATCAAACTAAACTCACCGTCCGTAATTCCAAGCCTCAATTCACGTAAAGCCTACGAGAGAAAGTGGAGAACGAGAAAAGGCCTGGCTACTACTCATATTACCGAAAGTCCGAGGCCAAGTTTTAAAAATCAGATTGTTTGGTACATGCCATCCCCACCATTCACGGCTCCTAGCCGCTCTCTTTCCATTTTCTGCTCAGTACCAACGTTGCCAAAGTATCCTTTTGGCCCTAGACTACCGAGCTGTAGCGCTTCGATTCACAAAGAACGCAACATTAGTGTTGTGGTGGTAGCCCGCTAATCTCCTAATCTCACCATGTTGCAACCTTTCGATCTCCAATTGCCTGATGGCAACAATCTGACTGGCCGTGTGTACACCTCAGTGCAGACATCTAATGTTCGAAAATACTTACCCTTGTTGGTCTGTGTACACGGAGGTAGCTATATTACAGAGTACTTTAATATAGACTCACAGCACTCTGTTGCGCGCGTCTCACAAGCTTTGGAAGTCCTTGTGATTTCAATCAGCAGACCCAGCTACGGTAGAAGTACCCCTCTGGCGACCATTGCTGATGGCAGATCCACTAGGGAATAACAGGGGCAGTATCTAAACGCGACAATCTTGCCAGCAATCTGGAAGGGATTCGGCTCGCTGAGTGGTGCCACGAGTGTTGTTCTACTTGCGCACTCGATCGGGGCTATAGTTGCCACCATAGCAGCTGGCTGTCACATTGGGGCTGAGGGATATCCTCTAGCAGGGCTGATCACTTCGAGCATCTGTGTCGAACATGTGGAGCAATCCAGACACAAATGATCCAACTACTCCGCAACAAAACGGATCCATTCTCTTTGACACTAGGGTGAAGAATGCTGTAATACTCCAGCTCCCTCACAAAACCCTTGTGGATCCAGCCGTGTGCCTTCACACTGATCGCTTAAATAAGCCAGTACCTTCAGCTGAGCTTCACAATATTAATGTCATCTGGCTAGAGCACGGGAATAGGTACTCTAATGCGATACAAATACCTTTGATGTACAGACTAGGAGAGTTTGATAGACTTTGTGTCAAGGAAATATCTACTATTCAGGGTAGAAGACCTGTAAACTAGGTAAGGGTGCGTAGGCCGAAAGCTAAGCAGTAGATATCAGGCAGACAGAAGGCTGATTCTTGCCTTCTTCCAATAACATTAGGCTAACTTTATATCCAGAAGAAGCCCCTTATTCTCCTAACAAGATAAGACTGACAAGGAGCTACTATACACTATTGAAAAGTCAACGGATATGTGATCCGTCGTTGCCACTCGGCCTCCGAGTTGTATATGCACAACGGGCAGGGTATACGATACAGTCATCATGCTGAGTCATCATCGGATCTGTGACACTTTGGGTGTCTACCGCAGATGCTGTGAAACAATACAAGTCAGGCTTCCCAAGTAGTTCCACACATTGAATGTGGCATAGTTCCTATAGCTCCCCATTTTATTGAAATGAGCTTCCAGGGTACAGGTTGGTTGTACAGGTGTTTCGGATTCGCCTGCGAGTGTGCGGTTTCACAAGGTATCTTGCCAAAAAGCTGAGTGACGGTACCTTCCACTCAGATTGGATGACGATAGTCACAATAGAGCAAATTGCTTAATCAAAGCAGGGACTCAAACCAATTTATGACGGACGGATGGATATAGATAATATAATCCAAGCACTATCCTATCAAACCAATAAAACTGAACTATTGAGAATATAGAAACCTTTAGACCTTAAGTGATTAATCCAGTAATAGGCCTGTCAAACCACTAGAACATAGAGATGTTAGGGGCGACTAAGTTAATTTTATTTAATATAAATCTACCGTGTAACTTTACCAGCAATAGGCAAGATCCTTACGTAGTGGAGAGAATTAGCATGTTAACCTCCATACCCGAGTGACAATGTTGGCATTTATGCCATGTATTCACCTTATAACACACATTATATATTCAACACTCTGTACTGGATCCTCAACGATATGAATCTGATCCTGCAATCCCAGAGCATAACATATCTCTTTACTTCTTGAAATAGAGACACATACTATCCACAACGGCATCAGCACCATGGCTGTTATCTCTGCCTGTAGCCCCAGCCCATTCACCGTTACCAAGGTGTGGCACTTCCGTCTCTTTGCCCTCATTTCCCCCAACATGCCAGTTGCGTTTTTTGTTTGTGTGGAACTTGAACCCGTTGAAAAAGCCGTCGTTGTCTCCCGCAAAGACGGTCATGTGATCTATTTTTTCACCGTCCATAAATTCAAAAGAACGGAGGTGATAATCGGTGTGAGGATCTCTGCCCCCAATACGCTCGCTTTGGTGGCCATTGTCAAATTCGAATCTGAGTGCACCGAGGACAGGGTAGTTCTTCCATTCCGCCTCCCAGGCGTCAATACGCTTTATTTTATGTTCTTGATCTCTCAGATCATAGGCACTGCCCCCAAAGCCACCATAGGGTCCGTCCTTCTCCAAAGCTAGGATATGAGCCATGGTGTTTTATGTAGAACCTTAAAGGTATAGGAAGATTGGGCTTTGTTGTATGGTATGACCTTGATTATAAAATATTAGGATGATGAGAGTTGGGAGACCGAGCAATGGGATACATTAGAATGTTGCGCCTTTATATACGTTTCGATGGGGAAAGACTTGACCGGAATGTATCGGAATTATACAGTAACATGGTTCTATGTAAAAGAAACAGAGAACCCATCGATAGCGTATACTGACCTTTCTTCGTCAGAACTGTCTGTCTCATCATATCACCAGATTAAATTCATGGATATATCATAAAGACGTATGTTTAGAGCGCTGGAACCCTATCTATGCCAATAGGAAGAAGGCAAGCATCCGTTTCAAAGATTATTATTACCTATATGACGTCTCTACTGTTCTTTTATGGACTAGACAAAGAGACAAGTCCCTTCTATAACCTAAGAATAACCTTGTATCCATAGATTGGTGTAATGCGCTCATAAACATATAGTAGGAGAAGCCGCTTTCGTTTATGCAGAATTATCTGTTACTATCTCCGGACATTCCAAAAAGAACTGTCATGGTATACTATGTCATACTTCGGAGTAAACTATCCACAGGGTACCCTGGACCCGTGAACCAAGGATATAGCGCTTTCGGAAATACTTCTGCGTAGCACTATATGCCATGGATAGAACACGCTTTATATGGTTAAAATTAGATCTACTTATAAAGTCCGTATTGAAAGTATACTATTGTGGTCTTGGATGTGTCCGTAACCTAAAATAGTAATATCCTACCTTTTGTAATTGCACCACAATATTTAGAAATTAAGCGATTGCCGTTGCATCCGAAAGTTCAAAGATAAACTCTGAATAGGCCGGACCACTTAGATGATGGTATGACTTATTGTTTTTCTTCCTAGTTGCTTAATATGATATGAATATAAGCACAAATGCCTACCAACATATCAATAACCAGCACATATCATTATGTGCGAGAGGTTTACCACTGATAGTTGCACAATAACAGGATACATGCATAGCTGTTTCGTTTATGGATGGTAGCTATAGTTAACATCTTCCACACACGAGTGAGCCAGCCCACTCATTTTGGGCACGACCAAAAACCTCACTTAATTCAGCCCAACTATGCCACCAAAAGTACGCCAGAATTCAAGATCTGAGCGATCATGGCCCGTCACGTACTAAGAGATTGCCGTTGTCGCTCTAATCTGGGGATTATTTAGCTTAATAGGTGCGGCTGTCTGGTCTGCTATCGTTGCCCGGGGGGAACTGGATAGGAGACTCGCTGAGGTCTCTCGAGACGTGTTTTGAAGTCTGCGGGAAAATTGTGGGTTTAAGCCTTGGGGTAACCCTCTAGCCTGTTCCAGAGCGTTTGGAACTCGTGCGCTGGTTTATATGACACCAAACCAACCAATTATATCACAGACACAAACAAATGTTGTCTCTATTGTTATAGTAGAACTTAAGAGAGCTCCGTGAACATGGGGGGCCATACTAGATGACCAATGGCATACTACCATAATAACATACCTTTCAGCTTAGCCGGGTGAAAGAAATCAATTATGGTACACAATACATCGAAAGCAGTAGACGTTCCAAAATAATGATAAGCTACCTTAGATTCGGCATATTCACCCACCTTTTTGATATTGTGTTTTGAGGAAGCTAGACTAGGAAACATCTCGGACTAAGACACCGTGTATATATACCCCCGGCCCAGACTGGCTTGAATAAATTATCGATGTCTATTAACCAGGGTACTAGTCCCACATTCTGGACCCACACCCGACCCAATATCAACTCTAAGTGCTATAGACAGGTCACACAGTTAGGGAACTTAGGTTTCTAAAATTCTGTATAGACCAAATACAAGAAAACGTAGGGGGTCACCCTTGGCAGACTTAGTGGCCAGCTCACTGGTAATCTCGGCGTAGGACGTCTGTATATTCCAACAATAGTTTCATATCCAGTTCCCACTACATCTCATGATGTACCCACCATTTCCTTCCACTTTCCTTCACCTTCCACCAAGGCTACGTCACAGCCCGAATGGAATTTTTCCCACAATGAATCTCGCCCCAATCCCTATGATGTAAATACCAATCATCGATATAGGTTACATAATACTGATTTCTTTAATAAGTCTTACTTATTGCCTCCTTCATAATATCCACCCCATTAATCACAGGCCCCTAAGGATCCGGGGCTAAGTATTCATTGCCACTCAAAACTACCCCATTTATAGGCCCTGGATATAGCACATTTGTATATTTGCTGCTGTAATTGCGTTCAGGGCTCACACCGTCGTCTGGACCCCAGTAGACTCCTGTTTCGAATACAACAGGGACCTGGTAAATATCACTGTCTTTAATACCGGTTTCACCTTTCAACTTTTCCTTGACAGAATCGATGAGATTTACAAACCTCTTGTTTTTATCAATATTGGTTTCATTGGAGAGGAATTCGTCGATGATATAGCCAGGGACATAAGGAGAAGGAGGATGAGGGTGCCAAGATTCATTTTTGCGAGAAGGCGGGTGCATCGCCATGCCCCTCTTCCTTTGCCTTCCGAAAGACCTCAAGCCCGCCAATGGGGTCAGCAATAAAGAGCACCCAACCATGGAGACTATTGGGATTGTTTGCGGGGAGGAACTGGACAAATTCATCCACATGTCTATTCCCCGGCCAGTCTGCGTCGAATATCAATGGGTCTTGAATTTCTTGGGTGCGGATATAATCATAGATATGAGGTAGGTGAGTTTCATGACGACCCTCAATAACGCGACTGACAGGGTAGAATTTGCCGTTTTGTGTATATGGGGGTATTGTTTCCAAGTTACCCGTAGAGTTTACTTCATCTCTTGTGCCTCCGGAGCTGTATACTTTACCTCATCCTTTCTGCCGGAGGTATTCGAAGACCTGCCGTCCGGCGACGCGAGATGACTGGGATGAACGGATCATGATTTGGAGCGTTGTTGGTCCGTTTGGGCCTGGCATAGAGGTGTACCCCGGCTCAAGCAGATCCTGGGCCCAGACATCATCGGAATAAGGGAACAGGGTTAACGGCTTTTGACCCAATGTGCTGTTGATGACGTTTGTCAAGTTCTGGACAAAATAGTGCTGATCTTTTGAGAACGGATTATTCCAGCTAGCAGTGATGAATTCTTCGGCGGGCTGGAAATGATGATGAGTGAGAACCGGCGCAACGCGCAAACGGACAAAGTCCTCCGAATGACCATCAGTACCATTCTGAACGAAAAATGGACCTCAGCAATCCCATTCCATCTATATGGTCTTCGGGTATCGCGAGCATCGATCCATAAATCGAGACCGTCTTGAAGCTCCTTCTGAGGAAATTTATGATCATTATTCACGATGACATGCCCTCCCCTCAGCGTTTCTCTTAAAGATACGAATATTCTTCCTCGCGATCTCGTGATGAACTCCAACCTTGCCCCCAGCATCTGTGGACAGACCCGGTAAAAAAACGGTCCTCAGCGGAGCCAAATATCCAGGTGATCGTTGGATATCATTGGATGCATCGTTGCTGGCTGCCAATTCTTCATTAGACGGCGGCGGCTTTACGTGTGAGGCCGCTTGGGAGCAGCGGCGGTTGGTATCCCCGATATTAGCAAGAACGATTGCACCGGCTTCATTAGACCATTGTAGTTTATCTAGTAGATCACTGGTGCCAATGATATCGACCTTACGGTCTCGATTACTGTCCGGGAAGATATCGACCTTAAAGGTGAGACAGAGCAACGAAAAAGAGAGACAGCTCACTGTGACTTTCTTAGTATGAGTTTTATGACGCCCCAGGTGAAAGACATACAAAGAAATTAGAGGAGCAAGCAAGTCCCCATAGCTACGCTTATGGGAATCTAATAATTTAATATGTTCTAAGCGTATTTGCAGACAACAAGTAAGTTAATAGAGATAGCAATAGCGAGACGTTAGAGAACGGATGTCTTAAGACCGACAAGCAGAGAGTTTAACCTGTATATAAGCCTCCTGGTCCAATGTCCTATACCCAGATAGGGGCTTTCCCGCCAGTAGATTGCAGCAAATATATTCGGTAGTGCATGTGTCTGTCATAGCCAAATGGCTCTATACGGACGTTAAACTTGATTAAATAAATAAATAAATATATTCGGTAGTAAAGTTTATGGCGTTTAAGAGAACACAGCTGAGTCAACTACTAATGCTATCATTATCTCAACAAAACGTACACATCTGATTCGCCACTTAAAGTACCAATCACCGATTGACATTAAACGGTAAGTAATTCGCAGACTGCCAAGATGCGTGTGGAAACACTAAAGATATCAGAAAATACGTAGAGTATACGTAATTATGACATATCGATGCTGCTACACAGTCATGGTCGGCTCATAAAGATTTATAAATCGAAAGTAAAAGGAGTGTAACTATTACGGCTCGACTATTACATGAAACTAACTTTATATGGCTTGCGGCTGCAACCTTAGTTCGTCCACTAAACATTAAGTTCCAGCAGTAACCTTAAATTGACTTTGTCAGGTTACTCAAAACCATCATAGATATCTTCTGGCACCATTAATACCGTCTTGTATTGCAGTGATTTGTACAGTATCAATCAAGTATGCAAAGGTGAAGGGCCCACATAAGATACCGTTACTCAGGATATATAAGTTAGCAGTAGCAAGTTAGTATGTCAAGGATATACCTAGCACATCATCAGAGGATACCCACAAGTAGCAAAATATAGCCTCAGCGGGATGTAAGTGGGTCGAGAACATGTCCTTTTGCCCTTCCATCTGCCGATATGTTGATACTGGGCCGGCTGACGCGTCGTAGTCTACTACCAAATGCAGCCATGACACCATGGAAGCCCGAGGAGTTCTTTTACACGGCCCACTCATTCGTGTCAGATTGAAAAGTTTAGCGGGGACTTAGTGCCCTCCAATACTTTGATGTACTTTCTGGTACGGCACAAAAGAGAAAACCTTGGTATAGAAAACGGGCACAATGGATAGAATTGACAATATCGGAAAAGGGAATCATCATGATGAATTGACCCATACGAGTGATGGGAGTGATAAGTGCACATGGATATTCTCGGGTGTTCTCGGGTCTATAGAGCGTCATCACTCATGAGACCCACTGAACCTTAGCGTAACCGTCCTAAGCATGCAACAACATGGTGGGTGGATGGAACTTGACACCCCACAAATAGCGGGTTACAGGTCAGCAGCCCATTGGAAAATGTCGGGTGCGCCTTACTGTCTTTGTTTTTAATTACAGGGCATCTAGACTTTTCAATACATGACACCACTCAAAGTGCTTAAAAATTGGTTAATAACTGTTTTCTATCTATTCATTAATTAGATTTTCTAGTCTTGCCCGTCTTTCCATAAGCTCTAGTTCTTTTTCCTCATTTTAAAGCTGTTTCTCTCGTAAATTCTCTTCTCTTTCCTTTAATTAAAACTCACGTTCCTAGAGCTCAAAAATTTGACGCTGTTGCTCGAAGTCTAACATATTCTGTGACGAAACTCGACGAAGGCTTCGAGTAGAAGAGGATACTGAACCGTTTGTTAGGTGGTTAGTAACCGCTTATCAACTACTTGTTAAGTCATTGAAGATAGAATTACCGGCTGCTAACTCGACCCTGAGGTTGAGACTCTGAATTAGAAGAGAATGATGATGGTGAACGACGGCGTTTGCGTGATACTAAGTAGTTTTAAAGTGGCTAGTAAGTACTTAAAAAAACTGGTGTAGTATATATATATATATATTTTTACCCTCCCGAGCTATATGCCTCAAATAATTAGTCTCCATATTTGCTGTTCGATATGAATGATGAATATTAAAATCAGTACGATTAATATACTGCAGAATATCTTGTTTATCCAGGTTTGCAGAGCTAAATAAAAGGTTTTGGTAAGTACTAGGTAATTAGTTATTAATCAGTTATTAATCAGTTGTTCAGTACTTCTCAATTACTGCAGTTAATGTTAACCGCCTCCCTGCCGCATTCGCCTTATAATGAGACTGCTCAGCTGCATTTGTATTATTCCGAATTGAATCATAGATATAGACAGGAATATTTGAGTAATTCATATTAAGCCCGGCCCTAATAACCGAAGACTTCTTATGGGTCGCCTATGCTTGAATCTTTTCATTTTCATGCGCTAAGCAGTTGTTAATCAGTTGGTAATCATCTATTAACCACTTGGCAAGTACTTACCAATCAATAAGTCGCAGAGCTGGTTATAGTCATCTTCTGACTTGTAATCGATTAAGCCAGCTATCCGACTCCATACACTAGAATCTTTATTTTTACTCCTAACTGCTTCTGTAATCATACAGAAGAAATCGACCTGGCAGAAGATAATAATCCCCTGTAACTGCCACAGTACTGGTCGATGCAGAGGGTCGATTTTATAGAGGTATTTACCAAGTCCTAAATAGTTAGTAGGTAGTGTTTAAGTACGTAATAAGTAGTTAGATACCGGTATATTACTTTGTATCCATATCCACTACAATCCCGTGGATACCATTAGAATGGATAGAATTAGACTCAACAAAGGGCGCTTCCGCCGTACTTAATCAGGGTAGCAGTACGCCGTCGGCGCCTAGTAGGCCAACGGGCTTCAGGATGACTAGTACGGGGAGGTTGTATCGTATTCGGATAACTAGGAGAATTGCATATATATAAAATGGAACAGAACGAATCGCTTGAGGATTTGAGTCCTCTGCGCGATCGAAACTATATAGTGCGTTTTGGGTGGGCCGTCTGGCCCCCCGCGCCTCACTTGCGATGCGGTATTTCTGCCTGAGGCGGCAAGCTGAGTCATCCGCCGTTACAACTAACTAACTACCCCCTCTCCGGAAAAACGAACTGTCCCGGTTCGTGCCTTATCCGTCAGGCAGTCAACATAATATTTTCATGGGCCGCGCAGAACACCGAACTCAGCCTATTCAAACATTCAACAATAGGATTGTCGTGATTCATTGAATCACTTCATAATAGGCCTGAATAGGTAGAACACAGGAAATCCGCTTCGGAATAACGTCGTAACGCTTTCGCTTTATATAAATTATAGCGTCTTTCGTAGCCATGTTCACATCTTCGGACCATTTTGAAGGTGAACTCCATGCGGTAAGTTTTTGGCTTTATTTCCCAGTAGGGGCACCGCCGTGGCTTCAAATTGACAGTGTTTATTGTTTTAAAGATGGCCAAGAGAAAGAACGCTGTTCGTGGTGCGGCCAAAGCCTCCCAAGAGGCCAAGAGGGTCCGGCTGGCCGGGCCAGAGAAGGTGATTTCTTCGTTCTGAATAGCTTCATCCGTCGTGTAGGCGGCGGGGCGCTTTCGCAGACAATGGGTCTAATTTTGCGTTTCTTAGAACCCCGTGCCCCCCCCTTCGCCTCCTCCCCCCTCTACCGAGGTAAGTGTCCCCTGTGTTGGAAAAAGGCAAGCTCTGAGATGTTTTTATGGTTTCAGGGCCAGATGCCGCCCCCCCTAGAGGGGAGTCTTGCGGTGCCTTCGCCCCCCCGGGGGTCTCCTCCGCCGCCGCCGTCGCCTCCGGCGCGGTCTCCGTCTCCCCCCCCTCAGGGGTCGTCTTCGGCGCCTCCCAGTCCTCCCCCGGTGAGTGTAACTAGTTTAATCCGACGGGGAATCGACAGAGCAACACTGACAGTCTTTCTTAGGTGCCCTGCACGCGTTGTACCAAGGTGCTGTTTGAGGTGACTATCAATGGCGTTGTTGGGCCCTTGGCGTGCGTGTCTCGGGGTGCCGGGCGGCCCTGCGTGCGGTGTGCGCGTTTTGGAAAGACGTGTCGACCTCTACCTGGACCCGCGCGGACCGAGGTCGCCCAGCTGCAGGCCCTTCCTCCAAGTATGGAGGCCGTTAAGGCTACAGAGGCGCTTGCAAAGCGAATTGAGGAGGCATATCGCCGACTCGATAAACTGAGCAAGACGCATCCGTGTCTCCCGGCGTTGCGGAGCCTAAACCGCAATATTTTCCGCTTGCTTAATGAGCAGCGGGAGCTCGGTGGCAAAGAGCCTCTTCCTGAAGGCGACTTGGAGGATTGGGAGGGTTTGTGGTAGTTTATTCGTTTGTTTTTCTGTTTATTTATTAAAGTTGTTTTGATCCTTCCGGGTACTCATGTTGACTGTATGTAGGCTTGTAGCTCAGGACATTCTCATTAAATCTCAAAACCCTGTGGGAAAAAGATCATGTTCTTCGACTTGACTGACGGGGTGCCTCCGGTACCTCACTGGCTTCCCAATACACCCTAATAGCTTCAGGAGCATTCTTGAGATTTTCTTCTAGCTCCCATGAGTTCTCATAACTCGGCCATCCTTTCCACTTGACAAGATACTGCAGTTTCCGGTAATACCTTCGGTGGGCAAGCACTTCTTCAACTTCCCATTCTTCTTGATCATCAATAATAACTGGCTAAGCTTCCGCGGGTTCGACACCTGCGCGCCGATGGTATGGCTTAACAACGAAACATGGAAAACCGGGTGGATATGTCGATACGCCTTTGGCAGTCGCAAGCGGTACGCCTGCTTACCGACAGCCTCAGTAATTTCAAATGGCCCGTTATACTTCAGATCGAGCTTCTTGCTTAGTCGCCACGATTTGATATTTCTGATTGAAAGCAGCACTACCTGGCCGGCGCGCAATTGCGTAGGCTTATGGCGTTTGTTGTATTCTTCTGCCTGGCGTTTAATTGATTTCTGCAGATTTTCTTCCAGTTTCACTCGGAAATCGGCGAGGCCTTTAAGTCTCAACTCCACCGCTGGGTTCGATAGGTTTGGCCTGATAATCTCGCTACCGGGGAGCGCCGGCTCCACGCCTTGCCAAGCCATCAAGGGGGAATATCCCGTAGATGTATTCTTGGCATTATTGTATGCAAACTCCGCTGTGGGCAGCCAGTCTGCCTAATCACTTTGTTGGTAGTTCGTATATGTCCTCAGATAGGTCTCGAGCGTTTGATTCTGTCGTTCAGTCTGTCCATCTGTCTGCGGGTGGAAAGCGGTGCTCATTCGGCCCTTTATACGCAGTCCTTGGCAGAACTACGTCCAATAGGCACTGGTATTTTATTTATTTATTTAATCAAGTTTAACGTCCATATAGAGCCATTTGGCTATGACAGACACATGCGTCTAGGCAGTGGTCTAGACCACTGCC
>ML736424.1:0-30208 GCA_009193595.1 Aspergillus bertholletiae | reverse complement strand
TTTTTTTTTTTTTCGTTTTTTTTTGGTTCGTCCCTCTTCCCGTTCGATCAATTCCGTGACATGATGGAGGGTTGAGACACTGCCCGCTATCAAAGACCCGATTGATGATATACATGAATCACTAGAGACCTGGACTCTATAGTACCGGCCACTATTGAATTTTTTTAAAAATGAGAATCTTGTCTTAGTCCGATTTATTTTTATTTTTATTCATTTTAGGCCCGTTATAGATCAGAACACTATAACCAGGGGAGATGCAATGAAATGACACATGCCCAGTCCTCGAGGAACCCATTCTAATGCTACCATGAGTCGACTAGCCATACAAAATGTATTGGTGGACTAATCTCTCGGCATCCTTGCATTGAGATCTGCCCCAGCCATATCATTACTACTACGACGGAGTACTACTACTTACTACCTTCCTCCCTCGTCACTGGAAAGGGACTCAGGTTTATTAGTAGTTATTTCAATTTCCGTTCTTATTTGTTCCTTTCTATTTATCCACGGATCAGAGATCAAGGATTAACAAGATATATGGGTGTCATCGAATGAAAACGCAACCGCAATCTTCCGAATGCCCTATGGAAAGGTGAACGAAAGAAAATATATAAAATAAAAAGATAAACTACCAAAAAAAAAGAATTTTTTAAAAAAAGTCAATAGAATTGATAGTGTAACCCCATATTGCTTACCAGCCCATACTCAGGGGTAGATGCTCAAATAAAATAAAATAGAATTCTTCATCGATCTAATCAATTCATAGACCGAATCCAGAAAAGAAAAAGAAAAAGAAAAGAATAGAATAGAATAGAAAAAGGATTTGCAGTTCAGGAGAGCCCCCCAAATCCACCAGGGCAAAAAAAGCGAACTATTTTCCTGCAGACAATGGAAATGAACGACTACTGCGTACTGAGAAAGAAAAGACTCGCTGTCAAAATCCAATAGCGTCGGAGGTGCCTAACGCTTTTGGCGGTTGGGAGGGTCCAAATGCTCCGCTGTCAGAATCCACCGTGAGAAAAATAAATTCAAACTAAATAAAAAAAATATAAAAAAAATAGAAATGATAATCCATCCGAAGGACTAAAACTAATCGTCCTCAGCTATTCCCGTCTCGTCTTACAATCTTTTCAATTCATTCTTCTTTTGGCAAACGACATTCCTGGAACTAATCAATGCGACGAAATCATTATTGATCCTGACGGCGTACTCCGACCTTCCATGACATATGGGGACGGTGGTTGGGCTTGGATCGAGTAAGGAATTGCAGGCTATTGAAAAAAAAGTATTGACGAGCATTCGACCGACGCAATCCTTCAAGCACTCGTCAGCGAGATGCCACCCGCCCCTGGTACTTGCAGTTCCGCGCCAACGTTCTCAACGCTTATAGGTCGCTATGTATGGAAATCCTAAGGGTCCCCCTTGCGATGGCCGGAGATCCTGCCAGCCATCCGCAGTGAACACGCAAACACCTGTTCAAGAGAACCGTTACACTAACCTGTAGCTGCACTGAACCTGTGGATTGAATCAACTTTGCAACTATTTACTTAGCTAACTAATCTCTGTTTAATTAGTAACACGGACAAGGTCTTTCCCGCTGTCTCTCGTTAATTCTCCTAGCTTTCATGATTGTGGTGTGTATCCGTGCGCGAAGAGACATTGTACTAACTAGTACAGACTCCTTTTTTTTAGTCTGGTTCGATTGTTCTAGTCTTGAGAGAGGCGATGGACTTAAATTATGCAGTTCATAACGATGGGCCGCCCTTAGTACTGGTGATTGGTAACTACACTACTATCTCTCCTCAGCAGCCAACATTGAGGGGGTTAACTGATAGGGTATAGTTGTCCAACGTGATGTGGATATATCATATAAAAGATATACTATAAACGTGAGACATACTGATCTATCCAGCCTATACCATGGCAGATCATTGGCAATGTCAGACAGGGACAAACAATAAATCATCAATAAATGAACACCACCGCCCACTAACACTAAGACTAAATTGACAATTGCAGTCAGCCACATGGGCATATACTACAGAGACCGATACCATAGTCTAACACAGAGGTCTCAGCGATTTAACTTGAATCCACTTCCACCCCCCTCTCCCATCCCCCATATATAAATATCAATGTATTGAATGCAATCTATAGACAGAAATCCCAATTGACAACCCCCAAGAAGTCATCCAAGTGGTAATCCAAAATGTAGTCATCATATGTCCCCCACGTTACAAAACCCCCTGTCAAGTCGGCCCTCCTTCCCATTAATTGTTTCTCTCTCCACTTCCATTTTTCCAAACGGCCCTCCCCGAAAAGAGAACCACCGCCGACACGAAATCTCCACATTCTCAGCGCGCAATTCGCACGGACTCTATTAGACAAATCCAACGCAAGTCCCAAATCCTTTTCCTCCATCAACTCCGTGCGCAAAACCCAAACTAAACTCAAAGCAGGAGGAAGCTAGCGAGTGACGCCGTGATCGCAAAAAGAAAAAAAGATCGCATCAACCATCCTACTACTGACCTACTGACCTACCGCCGAGGTTCTCCGCACTGCAATTCCAATCCGATCGCGCAAAAAAAAAAAAGGACTCGACACCACTAGCAACAAAGCTACAGTAAGCTTTGGTCTACACACGGAGCGCCTAGAGACAATCTTCCCCAATCTATCAAAGCAAAGGTAAAAGAAAAGAAGGAAACAAGGAAAGAGAAGTGTCTGGGGTGGTCAGATCGGCAGAAACTAAAAATCTATATCCCGCCGTTGTCCACGCGCCGCCGCCGCCGCCGACGGCTTCATCACTCCGGTTTTCCTGCCCACTTACTTGATTTGCACGGTCCACGGACCAATACCGGGACGCATTAGCAACGGAATACAAGGGATCGGAATAAATTCAGCTGCAAGCCAACGAAACGAACACAGGAAAGGCAAAATGACCACCTCTCAGAGCGCAGGGATGACCCCAGCCTCTGCGGAAAGTCTCGAAGCGGACCTCCTCGCGCACCTGGCCTCCACTACGGCGCTAGAGGACCTTCACGCGACCCTCCTCTGCTCCCTACAACGGATGGGTTGGACGGACAAAGTTCGGAAACTATCGCAGGAGCTCCTACGCGGCGGACGATGCGAGCGGTTTGACGATGTTGTTGAGGCAGTGGTTGCGTCCGCAGAGGGGCGAAAACACCCTGTCCTAGCAGGCTTGGATAATGTGAATGAAGAGGATAAGAGTAGCAATGGCGATGCGGACGGGTACTTTGAGAAAGTGGATGTACGGATCCCAGAGGCGGTCGTTGAGCAGGGTGTGAGGGCGATCAAGGAGGTATTGCGCGAGGTGGTGGTGCTGGATGATGATTCGGATCTATTGGACCACCACGATTCGCACCATAGTACTGGCGATGGGAAGCAGGAGGGTGGTGGTGAAACGAAGACTAAACCATCCAAGTCCAAGACAGGGGACCAGTCCCTAAAGAACGGTGATGCAAGCCCCGTTAAGAAGACAGATAAGAAGCCCAAGCCTGGAAAACAGGTAAAGTGAACTTGGGCGTAACATCTGGTTCTTTTTCTTTTTCCTTTTTTTTGTTTCTTTTCTTTTCTCTTCTTTATTCCCCTTTCCTTCTGGGTCTTCCATTTTTTCCATTTTTTGGTTCGTCAGGGTACATACATCTGGGTTTGACATTCTTGTTCGGATCACTCGTCATGGGTGTTTGCCTGGCATTTACTTCTGGCGAGATTGGTGTTTAGAACGGGCGGGAGTTTGCTGCATTTTGATACCATATCTACTACGACGTGCATGTACAACGTCAACTTGTGGTCTTATCCACCTTTGCCGTGGCAATGCTTTTAATCCAATGGACATACTTGTATCATGCGGAAGAATCCTCGATTCTATAACTCATTGATGCATTAAACTAGAACGTCGAGTTCATCTCTTCACTAAGAACTATTATGGCATCTAGTATGCGAGACGTAGATAGATACAAAAAAGATGGACAACCCCTGTTCAAAAGGAATCAGAAACCAATCGTATTTCCTAGCAGTCCATACCCTCATCAGCCCCGCTGGATCTAACTAGTGCCGAGACATAACTAAGAAAGACTTTAAAAGAAAAACACAAAATTCAATTTAGTCATAGAGGCTGTCGTCATTGCCGGCTTCACCGAACGTGTTGTTGTCCTGGACCTCGCCCGCAGAGGGGAAGCGGAAGAAGCTGCTGCCGCCCGAGTTCTTCAGGCTCTGAGCGAAAGCCTCGTAGCGACGGATTTCCACGTCGCTGACGGACCGACGGGCCGACTTCATGGCCTCCTCGAAGTGCGCACGGGTAAGCTCCGGCACGGGGTCCTCCTCATCGATTTCCTCGTCTTCCTCCATCTTGACATCCTCGCCGTTAGCCTCACGCTGCTTCTGGCGCTCGATATCAGCAGTGATAGACTGCTTGATGGCCAGCTTGACAGCACGTTGAGTAACGAATCCAAGATCAGCACCAGAGAAGCCGTGGGTCTTGCTAGCAATGAAAGGCAAGTCCACGTCGGATGCGACAGGGGTCTTGCGCAGCTGGGCCTTGAGGATACCCTCACGAGAAGCCTGGTCGGGCAGGGGAACGTAGACGAGAGTGTCCAGACGACCAGGACGGACAAGGGCAGCATCGAGCTGCTCGGGTCTATTTGTGGCACCGATAACGAAGACGTTCTTCTTGGAGGTCATACCATCCATTTCTAAGATGAAAGTTAGCTTATCCGCTAAAGCGTATACATTTTCTGTTTCTCCACATACCGGTCAGGAGCTGGTTGACAACACGGTCAGAGGCACCTCCAGCATCGCCAACAGAACCACCACGAGACTTGGCGATCGAATCTAATTCGTCCAGGAAGACGACACAAGGAGCGGCAGCACGGGCCTTGTCGAAGATATCCCGAATGTTGCTCTCGGACTCACCGAACCACATGGAGAGCAGCTCGGGTCCCTTGACGGAGATGAAGTTGGCGGCACACTCATTAGCGACGGCCTTAGCAAGCATGGTTTTACCAGTACCAGGGGGACCGTAGAACAGCACACCTCGAGAAGGCGAAAGACCAAACTTTTGGTACTTCTCGGGGTGGTCCACCGGGTACTGCACGCTCTCGATGAGCTCGCGTTTGACCTCCTCGAGGCCACCAATGTCCTCCCAACGAACGTTGGGCACCTCGACAACAGCCACTTCGCGAAGGGCAGAGGGGTTGGAGACGCCAAGGGCATAACGGAAGTTCTCCATGGTGACACCAAGGGAGTCAAGTACCTCCGCATCAATGGTATCCTCGTCCAGGTCAATCAGATCCATCTTCTCACGAATCTGTTGCATGGCAGCCTCGGAGCAGAGGGAAGCAAGATCAGAGCCGACGTAACCATGAGTCTCAGCGGCGATGGTCTCCAGGTCAACATCATCTCCGAGCTTCATGTTCTTGGTGTGAATCTGCATGATCTCCAGACGGCCAGTGGGGTCAGGAATACCAATGTCGACTTCACGGTCGAAGCGACCAAATCGACGGAGAGCAGGGTCGATAGAGTTGGGGCGGTTAGTGGCGGCCATGACGACAACGTTGGAACGAGCCTTCATGCCGTCCATCAGGGTCAGGAGCTGAGAGACAACACGGCGCTCAACTTCACCATTGGTCTTCTCACGCTTGGGGGCAATGGAATCAATCTCATCAATGAAGATGATGGCAGGGGAGTTCTTCTCAGCCTCCTCGAAGGCCTTACGCAGATTGGACTCGGACTCACCGGCCATCTTAGACATGATCTCAGGACCGTTGATCAGGAAGAAGAAAGCGCCGGTCTCGTTTGCCACGGCACGCGCCATCAGAGTCTTACCAGTACCCGGGGGACCGTACATGAGGATACCACGAGGAGGCTTGATACCGATGGACTTGAACAATTGAGGATGACGAAGGGGCAGCTCCACCAATTCACGGATCTGTGCCATCTGCTTCCGGCAACCACCAATGTCATCGTAGCCAACCTCGTTGAGGTTACCCTCCTCATCTTCACGCTGGATTGGCTCGCCCTCGCAGTGAATGACGGTATCCTGTGCAACAATGCCGTACTCCGGAGGGTCCACCTCAACAACCTTGAATTCTACTTGCCTCATACCTCCTCTTACTGTGAACAGGTCGCCCTGTCTCACGGGTCTGTAGGCTTCGCGGAAGTAGGGGGCAAGGAAGACGTCGAACAAGGAGCCGGTGAGACCCTCAACAGTGTCTGCGATGGGGAGAACGGCAATACGCTTGGCCTAAAATATCCGAATGTGGTCAGCTAGCACGCCATGTCAAGCCGTAGCCAGGAAGTACCTACATATTTAATATCGGGACAAGGGTGAACAGTGATGACATCGCCGTGCTTGACACGGAGGTTGTGCCTCACGACACGGTTGATGCGGGCACTTCCATCATCAAGATCATCATCCGCCAACACAATCAGAACGGTGTCTTTCCGCTTCTTGCCCTTAACCAGAACTGTGTCACCGCGGAAGAGCTGAAGGGTTTCCATCGTGTTGTTGGAAAGGGCAATAACGGAGTTATCATCGTTGACGGCATCGGTCACACTAGTAACCCTTTGATTAGCAACCTTGACGGTGCCCCCTCCATTGTTAGCAGTTGTGGGGAATACTAGCTTACATCAATGAGTTGGGCTTCTTCTTCTTCTTTAGGATAGCTGTCGCGGTATCGAGTTCCTGTGGCGAGATGAGTCAGTGTCATGGTTGGCAAGTTCCCTTTCTGCGATGAATCTTCACCTCTCTCTTCTCGGCGCCAGAAGCGTCCCTTTAGCCCGGTTAGCACATGAATCGCTGCAAGAAAGAGGGCTTTGAAGCATACTGAAGGTGCACCCTCTTCTTCTCATGAGCATGGTCTGGTTCTGCGCTCATTTTGACGGCGAATGTGGATGGTTCACTGATCTCGCAAGCTCTTGAAGCAGGATAGGCCTGACGGTACTACGGACGTCACTGTATCGGACCGACGATGCCCGACGACAGGAACTCGAAAATAGAAAAAACGAAACAAAAAAAAGAAACACAGACACAAGATCCAGCAGAGACAGTGGATTGCCTGAGGGATGAGGAAATGGAAGAAGGGGGGAGGATTGATAAAATGCAACGGAGACAGAGAGTTGGAAGTAAGATCAGAAGTGGCAGAAACAGCTACCGGTTAAGAGGTGACGATAGTCACAACTGCCTGTTGTTTGATGACTTAAGCCAGGTTCCTCGCTCATTAGCCACTGGGCGGCTACCGCCACCGCCCTGAGTACAGAAGCGTATGGAAGCCGGTCGCATACCCAAAGTGTCGACTGGTCAACTCTAAGATAGATGTACTCATTTCTCTATTTTATCCCTGTTATATTATTAATGAGGAAGTCCTGGGGGTTCTGAAACGTGCTTTGTTGCCAAGTGGCTTTTGCCTTCAAGGTTCTTATCTTTAACTTCATTTTTGGGTCGTTGATGCTGACTGATCTTCCTTCCATCTGTACTAACTCCAACTACTCCGCACAGTGATATGTGCCTTGTTGCCTCAGGCAAGAGTGAGATATCCATTTGTTGACCTTCTGTGGCACCCACAGCCTCGTTCACCCTACATATTTCACCCAAGGCTCCAACATGACTAGGCAAATGAAGGTGCCTTATCAGCCTTTACCCGTGGCAGAAATGGTGCCTGGTTTGCAGAGCTGTATAAAGCCCTAATGTCCCAGATTCCTAGTATACTAAACGCGCTTTCCATCTTTGACATTCCTCCCCTATAGTGCTGTATATCTTCCAATCATTCACCAATCTTCCCTTTTTACTAAATGCCAATCTACTTTTATGCAAATTGGATGGAAAGTGTCATAGCCATATGGCCTCTCAAGAAAATATTCTTCCTATCTCATACTTATAGAGCACATTACTACCGACGGATCACTACATAGTCGGCCCAAATCATCACTCCTTATAAGTAGGTCACGAGCCTCCAGAATAAGAAAAAGACAAAAAAGAAAAAAGATACAGGAGACCTACAATTGCAACCAATAAGGGCTCAGGATCCGGGTATTATCCCCGGGAGATGGGCGTCCGCTTTTAACTGGATCAACCTCGCATGGTCCCCCATCTCATAGAATGGAGTGCAAACCATGGTATCCGGACGACTTCAACCAAGCCCTCCAGAACACTTTCACGGAGGAAACATTAGCGGGGCTCCTCAAAAGGCCAAACTGTGCACCACGCTTCGTCTACGGAGTGCTAATGCTTCCCACCGTACTCAAGTATTTCATAGGGGAAAACCCAGCCACCGACATCACAAAAAGAATGACTCGTGCATGCGTATCAGGTTACATGCTCTACCAGATTTCGCCGAATAGCCCGCCTGTCGTTGTCCAAACGTCCAATCCACATGATACTGTGCACGGCATGCTCGTGCTTGGACTGGATGTGGATCAGCGGAATTTGATTTATGATCTTGAAGGAGGACTCATGAACTTAGTGGATGCGAAGGTTCAGATCCGTCTGAGGGATAGTAGCTTGCCTTGCCATGATATTTGCAGTGGACGGAAAATTGATGCTGGTATGTTTGCTTGGCATGGTTCGAAGGAGGGTCTGATACCTCTTGAGAGCACAGCTTGGCCGCTGGATTGCTTTTTGAAAGAAAAGTTCTATGAGAACATTGTTAATTCCCAGCGAAGGAATATGTTAGATGGATCAGGATTGTTTTTGTAAGTCTGGGGCCAGTTAATAGACTGTCTTTTTCTGCGATCATCCGGGATTGGTTGCCACTTAACTTGGGCGTTGAGGTTTTAGGGTATGAGACCTTAGTGCCGTGACAAGAGCTGAGGTTCGCTGTAGTTATGACCCTATGCATTGAACAGTTGTAGAGAGGTAGATGTTCAAGAAGACTATCAGAATCAGTTGACTGTATATGAGAATAGAGCGAAAAAAAGAGAGAAAAAAAATTAAGACAGTGCTATTCTATCGTGAAATCTTTGATTTTAACCACCACCCCAATTGCGCCAGTTAATATACTCTAAACCACGGTTATGTACAGGTCCCAGTCCAGCCGGATTTCTTGTTTGTCTAGGACTGCGCAGTCGCAGTCCACATGTCGTAAACGCCCCAGCCCGCAGCCATGAAGCTAACAACACCACTCAAGCTGTCAGGGAAACCGATTCCTTTTTCGAAGCACCAGTGAAGACACAATGGGGCCCAGCAGGTATTATTCACCAGGCTCTTCTTCCAGGCGCGGAGCTCGGCTTTCAAGGCTTCCTCCTTCTTCTCCTCCGACACTTCGCCGCTCATTCTCTTCTTCCGGAGCACATGCTCCCTCCACAGCACGAAGAACTGGAAGAAGATGTGGCCGAACCAGGCTCGCGTGCTCCATATGTACCACTTGTCGATACCACCCCAACGATCGATGAACTTCTTCGAGACTACTCCCTTAGAAGCTAGGAAGCCGGCATTCTCAAGGGCTTGGTAGATCATGTTCGAAACCACTTGGAGCATGGTAAGTGCGTAGAGAATGCGATCCGACGGGGGGGACTTCAATGTAGCGGAGCCCCAAGTCCAGAGTGGTATGAGACCCAAGAGCCGGATGCTATAACGGGTTTCCGACATAAGAGCGGAGAGGGCAAGCAGCCGGGATTGCGAGGAAGTCGAGTTAGATGCGACAGGCTTGGCTTTTGATCTCAATCGGGCCAGAAGGCCGAGCCGTGTTTGGAGGGCAATCCATGGTGCGGAGGCGAGAAGGTGATGGAGCGCATGGGTGAGATAACCGGTGACAGCAAAAACTCGCTCTTGACCATAGGCCGACGACATGAGCCTGTGCACAAAGCACAGTTAGTCACATGGAAATGCTAATTGGGGATTGCTGCAGGTTGGAACTCCAGTTGCACAAAAGCGGAGAATCGCGTATCAAACTGAGGCTTCAGCCAAGTACTTACTTGTCTAAGCGACCTATGGTGACGTCGGTTGCCTTGAGGGCTTCTAGCAGCTGGCGCTGGGCAACATTCAAAGACGAAGCCCCCGCGGGACTGGCCGACTTCCCCACATTCGGTGGTTCGGCAACGGCGGGCGCAGAAGACTCAGGGGCGTTTTCAGTTTCAGCCATGATGGGCACTATCAAAAATATGCGGCAGTCTCCGATACTCTGGAGAGGGCGGTATGGAGCGCAGGGTGATGTGGATTTATAGGGGAATGTCAAACGCAGAGCATCTGACTAGCACCCTTCTTTGCGCTTGGCGCGGATGCCGAGGTTCGGAGTTTACAGACAAATCGCTGCGGTCGACCGAATCAGTTCGCGCGCACTTGACGAGAACCGGCTCTTCGCGACATTTGTCCCACCCATGAACAGTACGACCCTATGAGTAGAAAGCGTCGGTTTATATAGTTGTAGCAGGCTAATCAGCCTTGCGAAACTACCCGCGCGTACCGCATGCTGAACTGAAAGCATGGTTTTTTTTGTGATTGATCTGCATGTGGACTCCATCTAGTGGAATTTTGGGAAATTAGGTAGACCAGCGGGGCTTTTCCTTCGTAAAATTTTCTAGAAGATCATCCCACTATGTAACACATGCCTTTGCACTCCTAGGCCGTGATCTTAATCGATTTCCCTCCTTTCTCTCTCTCTCTCTCTCTCTTTCCTTTTCCTTCATGGTCGTTGTTGGATGGCGGTGGTGATAATCAACGAAACGGCACTTCACGCTGTAGTTCTGAGCTCCATCATCCTTCTTACTTTGCTTTCCACTTCTCCCACGTAGTAGCACTGAGCTGAGGGTTATACACAAATGCAGTGTTAACTCTGTTCCCCGTTGTGACCTTCATCATCACTGTGCTCTGACAGATCTGGCCACGGAAACGATGCTGAATGATCATCAAACTCGGACATAGTCATTTCAATGACAACTTCATTTAGTGGGCCCACATGGGATGAAACAGTTTGTTCAGTTTGGTCACTTCTGACTGATATGTGCAGAGACTGGTCCACAAGCTCATGGAGATTGACACTGGTGATATTTTCTCGAGAATAGAGCCTAGTGCTCATCCTTTTGCGTCTTTCTGTGATGCCGTGCTGTGAGGAACTCGCCTGCTTTGGAGAGCTAAGCCCGATACGCCGAGAGTGCAGCTCTAAGTTTCGAAGAATATTGGCATCGGAGACAGGCCGTCCGAGCAGCTCCCACGGGTCTGGGGGCGGAATAGAAAGATCATTGCAGATTTCACTGAGGCTTATCCAGGTGCGCTCCTCGAGGTTACCATATCGACGCTCGCAGGAACGACAAGCTGTGAAAGTGCATACAAGAGAAGGACATGGGTGCTGGAGTAGCAGCGAGGTTTGCCCATTATAGTCGAGGTGAACCGCTGGTTCGCTGGTTCTGGTAACACTTTCATCCCGCTGGCTAACATCCTCTACTAACTCTACCCATGGATCATCCTGGCTATAGCCGCTTTGTGTGTTACGCTCCGCATAGAGCATAGACAGTGGCGAAGGCACAAGGCCTCGTTCCCTCTCCGCCATCCTCATGACGTTCAACTTCTGATGAATCACGATTTCCTTCTGTTCTGCCGTATAGTGACCATCTTCTATGGCTTTCAGCATCCAAGGGCTTAGGAATGGACCGTTTATCGGGTCTAAGGGATCAGAGAAGCCCGAAGTATCCTCAACACAGAGGTAGAGCCACCCGAGGAATGGATGTCTTCCACATGAGTTGCATGTTTCCATACGGTCAATGCAGAACTGGCGTTCCACCACACTATGATGACAACGATGTTGGTGGATAGTTGGCTGGGTTGTCGGAGGAGTCATTAGTGGATGTCCAATATGATAATTCTGACAATCGAGATGTAGCTGGAGGTCCGAAGCAGGCCAAGTATAACCCTCTTGGGTGGGAACCTGATGCTGGTGGACCAGGGAATAGGTGAATGCTGAAGGAGACACATGCAGGATAGTTCGGTGAGTACCTATGTTTTCTCTAGAGTCATCCTGTTCACTGTCTGCCATAGCTCAGGATGTGATGAAATGGGGAATAGAGAAGTGTGGGTGGAGATGAGGGCACAGGGAAGGCATATTAAGCGTGAGTGATAGCATTCACTCAGAAAGTAGTAAATGTTGCGGTCTGTGACAGAGAGATTACAACTAGGAAACTATGCATAAGACGGATATATTCCTGCTAAGTGGTATATACATAGTATCTATTCTCCCTTACCATTTGTCTCTCTCATACATACCGAATTAATAATAACAAGACAAATAGAGCACCCTGGAGTATAAGAGCGAAGCTGCAAATGTAAATTATATTCATAATAAGTCTTCCTTTCCTTTTTTTTTCTTTTGGATGTGCTCCGAACAGTCTCTGAACAGGGATGTTGATTGAAGCATAAGACTAAATCCAGATTATGTTTTGAAACCTCACTTTATTATATACTTCCCTTCTTTTTGTTTTTGTTGCTGTTGTTGAAGTAGTTCGGTGTCAAGAATATAGTTTATGAGTGCACAATATGAAAGGCTTGAGGCAGTTTAACCACAAGTATACTGTATGTGCAAGCAACAAAATCGAATGTGTTATTGTGTAGATGTAATACAATGCTGAATTTGCCAAGTTTTTATATAACTTGTGACAGATATAATTCAAAATAATAATATCAAATAAAAAATAAAATCAAAGTTCTCGAAAAAAAATATAAAAAATTAAAAACTAAAAAGAAAAGCAAAATGCGACCGTGCCGAAGCGATAGGCTATCGGAGGTGACCGACATGTTGCGGACCAGTGCAATTTGGCTGTGTATAAAACTAGGAGGTAATTTTGAATAAAATTAATTAACAGTAATATAAATAAGATCTGCCGACACTCGTGGCCGACTGACTGATCTGTCGCCCAGAGAGATCCGAGTTACCCTCCACTTTTCCCTCCAGCTTTAAAATCCCCAGGCTTCCAACACTTTCGTGACGGTCTCTCGTGGGAAACGGGGTTCCTTTTTTGTATGTTTCTTATCTGGTACCATTTTGATAAATGACCTGCATATAAGAGAAACCCACAGGTTCTCCAGATCGATACACAATTTCGCCATCTAATCATTGATTTCTATTTTAATCATCAGCTTTAATTCCCTCAATTCATTTAGTTTCTTATTGTTCTACTATTTATTTACCTTACTTAACCTCGGTAAGCTTTCCGTGCCCCCCAACACTGGGACCTTTTTTCGGTCTGGAGAGTTCCAGCCTCCTCGCTCCCATAAACAAACAGCAGCTCAGCTCCTTTCCCCCCTGTTTCTTTAGTCCCTGGCGGGACCTTGTTTTTTTTCCCTCTCTAACCCCATAATCAATCTCACACCGATCTTCTTATTCCCCTCTCCAACCCACTTCGCCCCATATCTAACTGTTCGTCACCCAACGCCCATTGTGTGCACTACTGTCCGTGCGGATCGCGTATTAACTGTTTCTCAGAGATCGCATTTGCACCCCTCGCTATCAATTCCGGCGACGGATCTTATCATCACTGCCTTGGTCTCTTCTATTACCAACAGCCACCACATCAACAGCCATCATGTCCGTGAAATTTCAAGATAAGTTCCAGGAGCAGGTCACGGAACAAATTAAGGGGCAAATCCAAGGACAGTTTCAAGAGGAGGCCGCAAAGTCAATTCGCCAAGACACAAAGGAATTGGTGCACAAGGTCGGCGAGCGCTTGACCGGCGGAAACCCTCAGAATGGCTATATGGCTGTATGTTTACCCTCTATCCCGGAACGTCGGTCGGCGATTGATGCTGTCACGGCCGTACAATTGCAGCGCGCTGACTTAGGAAATGCTCGCTTTTACAGATGTACCTGCGTCAGCTGCAGAAAAACCCTCTGCGCACCAAGATGTTGACGTCGGGTGTGCTTTCTGCCACTCAAGAATACCTGGCCTCGTGGCTCGCAAATGATGTCAGCAGGAATGGCCACTATTTCAGTGCCCGCGTTCCCAAGATGCTTCTCTACGGCATGTTTGTCGCGGCCCCACTGGGTCACTTCCTCGTGGGCATCCTCCAGAAGATCTTTGCGGGCCGCACCAGCATAAAGGCCAAGGTCCTGCAGATTCTCTTTAGCAATCTTATCGTATGTCTCCCGCGTCAGGGTGCCGCGCCTTCGATTTCTCTAACCGGAAATGCAGATCTCCCCCATCCAAAACACAGTGTTCCTGTCATCGATGGCCATCATCACTGGTGCGCGCACCTTCCACCAGGTTCGCGCCACCGTTCGCGCCGGTTTCCTGCCTGTCATGAAAGTCAGCTGGTGCACTTCCCCTCTCGCACTTGCGTTCGCGCAGAAGTTCCTCCCGGAGCACACTTGGGTGCCATGGTTCAACATTGTCGGTTTCTTCATCGGAACCTATGTCAACACCCACACCAAGAGGAAGCGCCTTGAGGCCTTGAAAAAGGTAAAGTATCCACTTTAACCTTTTTCTATCACATACACTAATTTGCAAACCTAAACAGCGCTATGAGCAACGTCGCAACGGCCCAGGCAGTGAATACGAGCCCAAGGACTACCGTTAATTGTATACTACCCAGTCGGGTCAAGCGGAACGACCCGAACGCATTCCATAACCCTCGGCCCACCCACTCCATACCTCGGATGAATAGATGCATTGGTGCCTCGGGGAAAAAGAAAGCCGAAGGCACGGACAATCTATTTCCTCCTCTCCGCCCTCAATAACCCCTTTCGCATGTCCTGGTTGATTCAATTCTCATGTTCCATTCTGATCCGGCCCCAAGATCATTACCTATCTTGTGTCGCGCCGAGATGAAGATATGTTTGACCGTCACGATAAATGTTTTTCTTAGTTTTTCTCTGCAGCTGGCGATATACTTAACATGATTGTCCATAGTGCTGCTATTTACCCACCCTTTGCAATGTCAGATTACAGATTACCTTCAATACCTGTCCTTGGACCTTGAGAGTTAAGAAACAAAGAAGTCCTACTGTAAATATTTTGCCAATGTTCGTCAAACTTGCCGGCTGAAAGAGGCGTAGAGCCCGATATAGTTGGCTGGAAATAGAAAGTTGCTTAAAGTAGAATATCCCATCTACCTTGCAACTCATATACTCCATTCCCATCAACGATCTGCTGCCAGTCATCACTCTACCTCCATATTATCTCTCTTCTTCTGCACCCAGGCGACAAAATCATCAAGTGCCCCAGGCCATGCACCATCCGCACTCCACCACCCAAATCGCTCATCATCAAGAGTCTTGCGCATAAAAACCTCAACCTGTTCCCACAGATCCTTGTTAACAGGTTTCTTTCCACGCTCCTCCATGAATTCAATCCACCAGTCTAACCATGGAGTCGTCTCTGTGTCCCACTGGACTCCGCCTTTGTCCGGTGTAAAAAACAGTTTCCACTGTTCGGCTGCAATCTCAAATTGCAGGTTCCGTTGGCCCTGCATCCGGCAGAGAGGGAAAGTATAGCGGTACACGCGACGAAAGAGATCTGGCTGCGTAGCGATCTGCGATCGGAGATTGTCAGCGTGGGCGACCATTTTGTCGATAGAATCGCATCTGTAGATGAGGTTAGATTGTGACAATTTGTATCTTTCGATAATAGGCTTTTGGTGGCGATGTTACCCAGCAGTCCTCCAGCCATTCAGGAACCCCTCTCGAGTAAACTCGCCCATAGATGGCGATTTCAGAAGTTCGGCGATGCCGAGACATATCACTTCGTCTAGTTGTACTTGGATATCGCTGAGGAACTTCATCGCTCCTTCAATGCCGATTCCATCAGGGCTGTCATCCGGGGAGTCTGAGTGGAGTTAGTTTCGAACTAATGTATACGTTTTCGGCAAGCTGGCTTACCTCGATAGCTATCGAATATCTTGTTGATGGCGGGGGTGCTACCCGCTTGCCCCTGGGGGCTCTGAAAATATCTGGATCTTGTCAGTAAACGTTATGTATATCGATATAACTGACTTTCGCCTCCTTGAAGCACGCGTAGATATGGACAACGGAAGACATGAGATTTTTGACTTTCCAGAGCGGATTCCCATCTTGATGCTTGCAGGCTTGAATATTTGTCCTCGGAACCTTTGAAAGAATTTAGGTGTTGGAATGACACAAGAATGACGCCCAGGGAATATTTGGGTAATTCCGAATCTCAACCGCGGAAGGTGTCCTGTGCCCTTACTCCATCTATGCCGAAGATATGTATGGCACCCCTAGTCGACAAGACTTAAGAGTGTTCCATATGAGTCTCCTGAGCGGCAAATTGTAGTCAGGCGCCAAATAGACGAACTAGACTTGGAGGTAATTGCGAGTTACTTTAACAGCCCTCAGGCCGGCTTGAAGCACCGCGGTATCGTCTGGTGGGTATTACGCAATTGGCTGCTAACATAGGATAGAAGGCCAGCTAACAATGCTCTGTCGTGTGTCCATAGGACACCCAGGAGGATAATGGAGAGCCAATGCCTGACAAGCTACCTCCAGTTGCTCTTTTACCCGCGAGAGGCAGGCAATGGCTCGCTGCAACTGAAAAGAGCATAGCCAGTAAACACCGGAGCACAGAAATCGCCCAGTCATTTCGCAACAAGAGAGCATGGAAATTCCACACCTGCAGTACGGGAGAACCACAAAGCCCGAAAAAAGGCCCAGCCATGAAACGGGGGAAAACAAGAGATGGAAGTAATATATCCTGGGTAACTTACGCATCAATTGCTTCTTCGACATTCCACCTAGATGCCTTTAAGAACTATAAAACGAAACATCAATTACTGAACCATGATTGTCGCACGTGACATGGAAGATTTTATGTACGATTTGAGATCATCAATGCTTATGGCATATATGAAAAGGAAGGATCATACCTTGGCAGCTACTGCATCCTTAGCTTGTGTAAAGCTCATGAACTGAGCTATCTGTTGCCTCTGGAGGCCCGAGTAAGGTGGCATGGTGGGGTGCAGTCGGGCCTTCAGGTATGATCTTCTAGTCTGTTAAGAGGCCTGAACAAGGGCTGTGAGGCTGAATGAAATTAATAATAAACGTAGCAATATATTAGAGGCCCCAAGACCTGTTCAGTGCAGTAGAGATTTTGAGAGATGTAGTAGACACAATTATTGCTGATTAGATGCAAAAGTTCGCATTGTCGCTTTTGAAGAGCTGACTGATCACTGATAATGCACGTGCCCCGCAGTAGGTATTTAAATACATGGACTAATAATTATCTCTCGAGATCACTTCCGGAGACAATAAGCAGTTCACGATCAATTTGTATATTATTTAATCAGATACCTTGAAATATTTATGCATTTTTGGTCTGATACAATTTCATATATATCTATTATATATATATATATATATATTGAATAACGTCTATTCGTTGCATACTGCGGAAAGCTGTGTGACCGTCCGTGTCCCATCCTTCCCACCAATAAGCCTCAAACTACGCATGGGGCAGAAAGTTTACATGGTTATTAAGGCAAATAATTGAAGAGGTTTAGGGAAATTATTATATCAGGAAACGCCGGAAAGGATATAGTTGGGCTTAAGTACGGGGGAAGTAAACTGTCGTAATCGCATATGATTATGAATACAGTATGCTGAAGAAGGGTAAAGACTTTTCTATTGAAACAGACAGATGACTCCAGAACTCCTGCGAGAACCCCCAGGTATCTAGCATCCAAATTCCATGAATGATCCCGCGTATGCAACGGTTTTCCTTTACGTCGTAAAGAGAGTATCTTCCTAGGCAAAAGTTAGTAAGCTGCAATGTGTGCAAATGCTTCCAATAAGGTAACACACCTCTCTCAAGTATTCTCCTATATCTCCCTGGCGGAACACGGTAATGGCTGTTGGCTCCAGCTTCCTCGCTTCGGCGCTAGACCGAGCAGTAACTCCAAATCCCTAAGACAATGTTAGTAACTTATAGCGTTGTATTGCTTGTATAAATATCTGTCCTACCAGAGGGGTATCATTCGAGTTGAAGACAACAACACCTGCATGTTCTGGACAATCGTCTGACCACCGGTTGACATGCGCCTTTACTACATTTCCACCGTACAGGAAGGGCATCTCTCCGTTCTGCTTGATCCAGACCTTGTACCTCGCGTGGGGAGCAATCACATCCAGAGCTGTAGGAGTCAGAGATCTGTCCATCAATCGCTAATAGTTGGAGGTCTTACCGGTGATGTGCAGCCTGAACTGTCCACTCTTGGTAAACTTTCCAATGCAGGTACCAAGGGAGAGAAGGTTTGCGCGAGGAATGGCTGTCGAAAGATTGGCTAGGGACAGTTTCATATAATAGACACGATTTCCATGGAGACGGAATACATATCGGTCATTGGGGTCATCGGATGTAGTGATGAGGTTGTTCAACGAGCGGCCAGTATAGTTGGCCAGTTTCTCGAAAAGCGTTTTCGTCTCTGGTTCAGTGAGTTGACGCATTTTGACTGATTGATGCGGGTTGTTCGCAGTCGAAGAAAAGCTCCGCGGACAAAAAATCCAGAAAAGTTTAAGGTGGAGAGCTTTTGGCATGAAAGTCTTGGCACCGCAAAGAAAAAAAAAGTTTCGGACGGGAACCGCTCAAAACCAACCATCGACCCTCACCACAACAATTGGCCGTTCAATAAAATCGTCATGGCTCCAGGACGCACGAATAAAAGGAGACGCTTGAGTCCCCCTGGCGATGAAGGCAATGGAGCCTCGAAAACGTCCAAGAGCTCAGCCTTGAACAACTTCTACAGCAACGCCTCCGAATGGGATCTCGAACAAGACTACGAGCGCCGTCCGCGCAAAATAGGCAACAAGGACAAGGAGAGGACAAGATTACCTATAAAAACTGCGGAGGGTTTGCAGAACATTGAAGAACCGGAGCCTGAAGAGTCTGACAGTTTCCTTGGCACTGACGACGACGAGGAAGATGCAGCCTCCGACGCTGGGGATGACATGGACGAGGATGAGGAAGCATCTGCTGAGGAAAAGCCCAAAATTCCGATAAAATTGCAGATCTTACAAGCGAAAGAAGACCTTGCAAAACTGGCAACTTTGATCAATGAAGACCCAGAGGAGCATCTTGGCTCTTTCAAAACAATGGCTGAAATGGTTAATAACGGCGCACACGTTGCAATTAAGAAGTTGGCTCTTGCCTCGCAAGCTGCGATCTTTAAGGATGTGATCCCAGGCTACCGCATCCGCCCTCTCAGCGATAGCGAAATGTCCGCTAAGTTATCGAAAGAAGTGCGCAAACTGCAAAACTACGAACAGTCGCTTCTATCACATTATAAACACTACGTCCAGAAGTTGACTGAGCTTACGAAGCCGTCTAAAGCCTCACAGGGGGAAGTCGACCCTAGTTTAAAGAGCCTTGCGATCAACTGCGCTTGCAACATGCTCCTTTCCGTGCCACATTTCAACTTTCGCGGGGAGCTTCTGAAGATTGTTGTCAACCGGCTCGCAAAGAGGCAGATAGATGCTGATTTCGTCAAATGTCGGGAAACACTCGAAGAAGTCTTTGCACGAGATGAGGACGGTGTTGTCTCCCTTGAAGCCGTTCGGCTTCTGTCGAAGATGATGAAGGCGAAGGAATTTAGGATCAATGAAAGCGTCCTGGACGCCTTCCTCCACCTCCGACTGCTCTCCGAGTTCTCTTCCAAGGCGTCAAGAGACCGGGTTGACCGTGAGCCAGAAGAAAATACATTCCGTGGGAAGAAAAAGCAAAAGAAGGAATTCCGCACTAAGCGGGAGCGCAAGATCGAAAAGGAGCGGAAGGCCGTGGAGAAGGATATGAAGGAAGCCGACGCCTTGGTATCACACGAGGAAAGAGATAAGAACCAAGCAGAAACTTTGAAACTTGTGTTTGGGGTCTACTTCCGCATTTTGAAACTCCGCATTCCTACCCTTATGGGCCCGGTTCTTGAAGGCCTTGCTAAATACGCACATCTGATCAACCAGGATTTCTTTGGCGACTTGCTCGAAGCTCTAAAGGACCTGATAGGACATGCTGACCGGGCTGAATTTGAAGACGACGACGCCGACGACGACGCCGACGTGGAGGAAGAGGACACTGAATCCGTAACAGCATCAAGAGATGCTCAGCGTGAAGCCCTCCTTTGTACCGTGACTGCTTTTGCCCTCCTTCAAGGACAGGATGCTAGCAAGGCGGCAAACACACTTCATCTTGACCTAAGCTTTTTCATCAAGCATCTTTATCGCTCCCTATATTCTCACTCAATCAACCCTGACATTGAATTCAACCCCAACAAATCTCTTCGGCTCCCCGATCCAGATGACAACAGCTCGCCACAGCAATTCAAGTCGAAGAACAAGGTCAACTTTCAGACTCCGACAGTTCTACTGCTCCGCTGCCTTCAGTCCACACTTTTGTCCCGCGCACAAGGAATACCACCTCCGGTGCGTGTTGGTAGCTTTACTAAACGACTCCTGACGACGTCGCTTCAGGTCCCTGAGAAATCTGCTATCGCCACACTTTCCCTTCTAAGCCAAGTAGCGAAGCATCACGCAAATCGTATCTCTCCATTGTGGCACAGTGAAGAGCGCAAAGGCGACGGCGTGTATAATCCCTACGCAACGGATATAGAGGCAACCAATGTCTTCGCTGGGACAGTGTGGGAAGGAGAATTACTGCGACTACACTACTGCCCCCAAGTTCGGGATGCTGCTATGGATATGGAGAAGATGATCTCAAGGAAGTAAACCATTGTTATTATGACTATCTGCAATGTATTAACATGGCGTTTCATTGCTATTTAAAAAAACACACATTCCTCAGGATTTGTCCATAAACTGAATGCTTCTTTTTTTCCCTTTGTGTTTATTTACGCCCCTTTTTTGTTCTTTTCAGTTAGCCAAATCATGATACCCGGTAATCTTAGGACACGTGAGCAGATCAACTGCAAACGTTAATCTGAAATCAAATCTCAACCCATTACCGACTTTTGATCCCAGCTTTTGTCATGTTAAGCCCTCCAGTATTATCCGTAACCATTCAACCAGTTCCAGCATCCCCTTTGGATTTCAGACCCCAAACCACCATCCTAGCGTGCCAAGTCATGTCATACTCAGTTGACCTAGCCAAGGTTCCAACCCAACAGACTATCGAAGAAATGAAATCGCCACAGCGTCATGGATGCTTGAAAACAAATAGGAGATTGAAAATAAGCTGATAGTTTCATATCAATTGTCATCTGACTCCCCGATGGACTGGTATGCATAAGCCGACTGATACCAGGCCGGTAGGATCGGCTCATCCGTTTCAGACTCTCTGGGAGGAGGGGTCGGGCCACGATAACTAAAAGAAAATTCTGAAGCCTGAGATATCCGTGCTTCGTTGAAAGCTGTCAACGGTGAATCTGATCTGGAAGATGAGCGGAGCGAAGCTGTTGAAAGAGCGGGGAATCCCATGGCGAGATCCGGCTGGTTCTGACTGCAACCTGTGGACTCGGAAGGACTTTCGAATGAACAATCGATCCAATCAAACGAGGCAGCATTTCTGGAACGAGAATTAAAGTCCTGAAAGGATCGGGAGGATCGTAGGAGTTGTCTGGACGTCATGGTGTCCCGGGCACGGAGACGCTCACGCTCCTCCATGATCTGCCGCTGACCGAGACTGCGCAAAGCGGGATGGACGTTGCTAGGGCTGATATCTGCCTGACAATCCTCTGCCTCAGTAGTAGCCATGTTGCTTGTCTGTATGGGGGTTGTAGATGGGAGGAGCTCTTGCTTCTTGGACTCTTGCTCTTCAAAAGCAGCCTCATCTTTGCTGTGCTTGGTTGGAGGCAAGGGGCGGCTCGCTATCTTGCTTTCGCTGTTACGTCGATCACGGGCTCGGCGGAATGGATAGAAAAGGCCCATCTTAGCCGGAAACTTCATGATTTCAGCGCTGGCTTTGTGAACGAGAGTTTGGCTGCTGGCAGCTCTTTCTTTACCTTTGGCAGAGCTACTGCACAGAGGTTCTGGACTCCCAGAGGATGTGTTACTAGGGCCTTTCAGAGCGAGTCTTCTGGGGTGAAACTCAGTGAAGTGATCTTTACTATCATCGCCATGGAAACTTGGGGTGGAAAAGGCAGCCATAGGTGCTGGAACACGATCAGTACATGTGCGTTCTTTGTTCAGTGCGACAGATTCACAGTTGTGTTCTTCCCCTCCTCCACTCTCTGTATCCTTTGTCACCACACCTCCCTTCCTCATCTGACGTGTCTTCATCATTCTGAACTGCTGTGACCTTTCATTGTATTTGCCCCATCTGATGAAGTCTCGGCTCCCCTGCAACCTGGTACTCATGGACTTTGCATCCTGTGCTGGGTTGTAGGGGAGGTTGGACCTTACAGCCGAGGCCAACGCGTTGATCTCTCCTTTCAATTTGTTGTACTCACTCTGGAAGAGCTGCGTCATTCTATCCTCCATCTGAAGCTGCTCACGCCGTATAGCGCCGACTTGGATCTTCACTTCCATCGTAATCCTCTGCAGCTCTCTGGTTACTTCCGTATCAACCCTTACTCGGTTATTGATCTTGTGGATGAGATCTGATAGATATACTATTTGCCTTAGGATTTGATCCGTTGACCAGTTATTGCTGTTTTCGAATGACCGGGCAAGCCTGTTGGCCGTGCCGTCAAGGTGGACGTGAAGCAAATCCATGTAGGTGGATATCTGCTGCTCCAGGGTTACTGTGTTCTGATAGCCCGGCTGCGGTGGAGGAGGAGCATAGCCGCCGTGAGTCGTCACTCCAGAGAAGAAACGGGAATAATCCATAGGACTTTCATGGTTGAAGGGCATCCTCATATTTGTTGGGTCGAAGACAGGTTCAGCCTGTGCCAGACCTGAGGCCCTATGCTCCAATGACCTAGCAGATGAATGCCTGCTGTACTGCTCGGACGTGATAGTTACTTCGCCTTGATCCTGTGTTCTGACAGACAGTGGCCTCTGCTGATCTGACGAGACGACTAGTGGCCCATTTTTCTCCGCCATGCTCTGTTTGTGTTTGCACGGCGAAGACGCCGGTACAATGCCATCTGGTGCGTTGGATGTCGATGGCTTGTACGAAGCTAGACTCTCAGTTGGGGTGGCATCAGTTTTTGGCTTATACGGAACTGGTGCTTCATTCTCCACTTTCATACTGATATAACATTGTTCCGCATCGACAAACACTGGGTGACCCCTGGTGGTATCGCCTGTGCTGGCTAGAGGAGATGAGCCGTCAATCAAGACAGTGCCAAGGCGTTCCATGGGCTCCACGTTTCCCACTTTGTGATGAGGTCGATTTTGTTTCTGTGTGTGTTTATGAGTTTCTGCATCATACCTGTCATCACATTGAGTCTGCTGCACAGGACAGGATGAGGCGCTCTGTTTAGAGCTCTCGAGGCTACCTATGTCCGAAAGCAGCCTAGTGGTCTGGACTGGAGCAGATGTAGGGTGCACCCCCGGATCTTTAGGCTTAGGGATATACGGTCCTTTCACAGTGAAGTCAAAGGACCTAGGTGGTGACTGTTTAGCCTTTTGGACCTGTGGAGTTCCAGCTCTCAGTGGCATTTGAGGCATGGCGCTAAGTGGGGGGTCTTGAACTTTACGAAACTCCTTACCAAGCTCTTTGAAGCTGAGTTTGGATCTCAGCGTCGCGATCATGGACTTTTTCTTTTCACCTTCAACATTTGTACCCGCACCCTTGTCACCAGGATGGGGCTCTATAACGCCCTGTCTTTTCAAACCACTCAACTTTGTGAGAACATTCGGCTTTGAAACCGTCGGCTCAAGCACAGGAGCAGAGCTGCTGACAGCCATAAGACGGGGCTTAGGCATCGGGAGGGCGAGAGCCTCGTCGTAATCCAGTGCGGACGATTTCCTCATAGTACTGGGTCTCGAGGAATAGGATGCGGCTGGGCGAGCTATCACTACTCCCATCAGGAAAGTCAAGCTAACAAGAACAAAACAAAGGAAGGGAGTCACAACATACCAGTATTAGAATCATACCCCAACTCACCAAACTCTAGCTTGTACAGCTCCCTTTCATGGATACGTCCTTGCTCACGGGCCCTCATCTGCGACCAGGCATTTCCGGGCATGCTGGGCACAAAAGGCAGTCTGACCTTGGGTGTCTCTCTCAACTCCTTCTCCTCAGACTCAGATCCAGTCTGAGCCTCCTGATCTTTATCACGGTCCGTCATGACGAACAAAGAAAGTATAACGAAACAGCGATTCGAAAGATAATCACCAAAGCGAACGAGTTACTTGAGGAAGAAGTCGTTGCGTTGTTGTTCTATTGCAGTTGCGTTAGTTTGTCACGTCGCAAGATGATATGAAATCAATTTTCAAGTGTTGCTTTTTCACCATAAGAACATACAAGCAAACAAGATCTGTATGCGACGAAGCTGATACCTTCACTGTGTTGTGTTGCTAGGGGGCACCCACCACTACGCGAGACGTGAATTTCACTCACGACACACACACATACACATATATTTGGAATTAGCTGTGGTTGTTCTTTTCTTTTCCTTTTCCAATTCTCTTTGTTTCTACTCTCTACTCTTGTTTTACTGGTGTTATGGGGATCGGCTGATTTGGAGTTCGGGACTTGTTGTCTTTTACTTTGCTTCCTTTTTTTTTCTTTTTGGTATCTACCAGAAACGACCTTGCTTTCTGTCTGGATAAGGCGTGGGATATGCATGTAACGTGCAAGACCCTTTAGATGTGTTGACGTCAGTTGGTCCCGGACATTGAGAGCAAATATACCTTTCTGAATTGAAGTTCCACTATCCTTCTTGCTTGCTTCCTTCCTTCGGTCGAGGGGAAAGATGTAGGTGATTGACTCCTGCTTTATTTAGTTTGTTCGTATCTCGGAGGACTCTGGTAGGGTATGAGATATCTTTTATTTGTACGTTGATATGCAGCTTAGGCCTGCACGGTGTATAAATGAACATTGGGGTTAGATCAGAGGGTCGAGCAACGCGGGACGCTGTTGCGGGAGTAGTGTTAAGTTAGATATGAGACAGGATTTACCAGAACGAACGGGCATCTTCTAGTAGCGGCAGCTTGGATATTGTATTTTCCTGTCTGTCTTGTACGATTGTTACTTCTTCGATCTTAGATTTTGTTGCGAATTGACCGTATTCGTTCTGATGATATAATAGCAGGCTTATCCGAAGGAGTAGACACAGTCCTAGAACAAAACCCATTGAAATAATCTTCAATCTTCATTATCATCAATCATAATCATCACGACATACTGGTAAGCGTAAATCAAAACTAAGCGAGCTTTGTTAACTACTATCAGTTCTGGCACCACAGACTCGCGGCCAATAATCAACACATTCTGGAGAGGAGAATAAAAGAACAAAACAGATAACAAGAACCTAGATTGATAAAAGCACACAAGTCAAATACAGGGGAATCAAATTAAGGTGAGTAAAATGAGCGACAGGAAGCTTAATCAACAAAGTCGGGTATATGCATGCCAAAGAGATGCATCAATTAGTAACAATGGAGTCGAGGAAACACTTTCAAATCTCACAGGAGTTGGTGATAGGATCAGTGCGAGGGATGATTACACTGGAAATTTACTAGTCATTCCTTGGGCGACGGCGGAAAGGAGAGAAAATAGCCCCGAAGAAGTTGACGAAGACAGCGCGAAGGATGACCTTCAGCCAACCGTCATTCTTGGCATTGCTGATAGTAACGGCCCGGTTCTGGCTTGGAGAACGAGAGTTGTCACCCTTCTGAGCGACAGCCTTGTCAGCGGCAGGCTCGGGAGAAGCGGATGCTTCATTGGTTGATACAGTTGGCTCTTCGGGTCCTGAACGTGGTTCATGGATATCAGTTCCAAGCTCCACCGAAGCGGGCAAATGTGTTTCCTTACTGGCTGATGGTTGAGACTCAGGAGTAGAGCTGGCGGCCTTATCCTCGGCCTTGCTGGGTTGAGGTTCTTCCACAGACTTGGAGCTCGTTTCCGCAGATGCGGTTTCCGGCTCCTTGTCCTTATGGGATGAAGCAGCAACACCAATAGCAAGAGTGCCTGCGGCAACTGCTGCCGTCGCCACACCAGCACCAATCAGCTCGGCTGAGATGCCATCCTTTCCATCCTGCTCAGGAGCATCCTCCTTCGTAGGCTCGGGCACAACTTCTTGAACTGTCTCAGCAACCTCCTGCTCAACAGGAGACTCGCCAGAAGCGGCTGGTACAGGTTCCTCCTTATTAACCTCAGAAGGTGCTGCCACCGTTGGCTCGCTGGTAGGCTCCTCCTTTTGGGTGGTTACAGTCTCTTCAACCTCAGTCTTTGGTACAACCTCAGGTTCAGTCTCTGGGGCATTCTCTTCAGCAGGGGTCTCAGCAACCACAGGCTCAGCTACAACAACCTCCTCCTTAGGTAGCTCAGTCACCTCCTCTGGCTTCTCTTCATGGGCCTGCGAGACAGCAGGCTCAACCTCGTTCGATGTGACTACGTCAGGAACAGCAGCAGCCTTAGAAGATTCAGCAGTCTCCTCGGCCACATCCGAGGAAATTGGCTGTTGGACAGACTTATCAGCGACCGGCTCCTCGGCGGACTCTTCGGTAGTAGCCTTTTCAACGACTTCCTCGACAGTAGGTGTCTCAACAACCACGGCCTTCTCAATGGATTCTGGGATCGATCCTTCGACCACGACCTCAGTTGCTGGCTTTTCAACGGAGTTATCCACAAGCTTTTCTTCCGCCACCGGCTGCTCAACTGGCGCAGGTTCGACCGATTGCTTAGTGGAAGGCTCTTCGGTAGGTGTCACTTCATTCACAGACTCAGCTTCCTTGGCGGGATGTTCCGCAGCAGGTTCCTCTGTAGAAGGCTCAGTAGTGACAGACTCCTTGACGGCAGTAGATTCCTCCACAAGCAACTCTTTGATGGCAGGTTCCTCACTAGGCTGTTCGGCAGGAATAGGTTCTTGGGCAGCAGCCTCGTCGGCAGCAGGCTCCTTGGCAGGCTCCTCTACAGTGGGCTTGACTGGTTCAGCTTCCTTGATGGGCTCGGATTCAACTGGTTGTTCAATAGAGGTTTCCTTAGCGGCCACTTCCGGGGCCACTTCATCAGCAGCTGGCTGCGTCTCCTTGGGTTCTTCGGTAATTGGCTCCTTAATGTCTTGCTCGGCCACCTCAGCGGGCATTCCTTCCGTTGTGGGCTCCTCTGCCACCTCTTCAGGGCCTGACGTCTTGATTGGTTCCTCAGCTGCCTCCTTTGCTGTCGAGTCCTGGGTAGTGGGCACTTCCAAGATAGGTTCCTGTGCGGTCGGCTCCTCCTTCAAGTCCTTAGCGGGCTCATCGGTGGATGTTTCTTCCACGACAGGCTTCTCGGGGCCAGGCTCTTCAACGCCAGGTTCAGTAGTTGTAGCCTCCACTTCAACAGGTGCTTTTGCGAGGGCTTCCTCTTCCTTAGCGGCTTCAACAATAACCTTCTTACTTTCTTCAGCAGGTTTTTCCTCGGCAGTAGGTTGGGCAGGTTCTTCCTTCGTGATACCCTCTTCGGACGCAGGCTCGGCCTTAGTATCTTCCGCTGGTTTTTCGGTGGGTGCCTCTTCAACCTTAGCTGACTCAGAAATTTCCTCGGCAGGTTGCTTCGGTTCTTCTGTTTCAACACTAGCTTCAGCGGTAGTGCTCTCTGAAACGGACTCTACCGGTTCTTCCGAACTTGTCTCCACAGGAGTTTCGGCAACAGACTTCTCGGTTTCAGTTTCTCCTGTTTCTGTCTCCTTCGTTGGTTCATCTGCTACAACATCAGCTGTTGTGGGCTTCTCGGAGGTTGGATCTTCCACCACTTCCTTAGCTCCGGACTCTGTGGGTTCACTGTGGGCATCTTCAGGGGCGGGCTCCTGAGCAATCGATTCTTGAACATCCGGAGCTACAGTGGGCAAAGTCTCCTTAGACTCTTCGGCAACTGGCACCTCCTTCACCTCTTCAACTACAGTTTTCTCGGTAGATAGCTTATCCTCAACAAGTGTTTCCTTAGGCGCCTCTGACACTGCCTCCTCATTTACAGGCTCCTTCGCTAGTTCTTCAACAACGGCGGGTTCGGGAGCAGCAGGTTCCTCGGTCTTTTCAAGGACCGGCTCTTCCTTGGCGGTCTCCTTAGCTGGCTCTTCAACAGCGGCGGGTTCGAGGGCAGAAGGTTCCTCGGTCTTTTCAGGGGCCGGCTCTTCCTTGGAGGTCTCCTTAACTGGCTCCTCAACAGCGGCGGGTTCGAGGGCAGAAGGTTCCTCGGTCTTTTCAGGGACCAGCTCCTCAACAGCAGGCTTCTCCACCACAGATGATTCAGTAACAGGTGTTTCTTCCGACTTTTCAGGGGTGGCCTCTTCCTTGACGGGTTCTTCGGTCGTCTCTTTGGGATCTTCTAGTGCGGTCTCCTCTTCAACAGGAGCATTATCCGACCCGCCAAGCTCCATAGCTGGTTTCTGAGTGACGGATGCCTCTTTCAGTTCTTCGGTCGTTTCATCCTTAACAGGCTCTTCAGAAACGGGCTTTTCGGAGGACGTCTCTTTGGGTTGTTCCGGTGCCGTCTCCTCTTTAACAGATTCCTCAACTGTCTCTTCAATGGTAGAAACTTCCTTAGGTTCTTCTAGGTCCATCTCTTTGGGCTGTTCCGGTGTTACCTCCTCCTTAACAGACTCCTTCACTATATCTTCAGTGGCGGGAACTTCCTTAGGTTCTTCGGGCGCGGTCTCGCCCTTGACAGGCTCCTCAGAAGCAGCCTCCTTGAGGGTATCCACCTCTGTAGCAGTTTCAACTGCAGTGGATTCAATCGTGGTAGACTTTTTAGGAATCGATTCTTGGGTGGTAGTTTCCTCAGCCGTAACCTCTGGTGCGGATGTCTCTGCAACAGGCTCCTCGGATTTCGCTGTTACTTCTTCGGCAACCTTTTGTTGCTGGGATTCCTCCACTTGCTTCTCAGCTTCAACCGTAACATTGCCGTTCACGACCGGCGTCTCCTCGTGGGCAGGGGTGGCTGGAACTTCTTCGGTCTTCTTTTCAGTGTCTTCCTTATCTGCCACAGGCTCAGATTCAGCAATCTTCTCTTCCGACTTCTCTACCACTGGCTCTGACTTCTCCTCGGCTACGGGCTCCTCCTTGCTCTCGGAGGTCGGCACAGCGGGTTCGACACCGTTGACTTCCGGCTCCTTGGTGCCATTCGAAAGAGTCTCCTTCGATTCTGCCTCGGTCTCTGCTTTGGCATCAGTCTCGGCAGGTTTCGCATGGGCTATTTCGGTCTTCTGATCTTCAACGGCGGGCTTGTCCGCTACAGGAGCTTCGTGTCCAGCGATCCCGTTAACACCATTCGACTTGTGGACGCCATTCGTTACCGGCTCAGCCTTTATAGAAGCTTCCGTCTGGGGCTCCTGTGTGCTCTCCACCTTTTCACTGGCGCCATTCTGGACGGGAGTCTCCTGCTCGACCGCGGGCTTTACGGTAAGGTAGTTATTGACAAGGCCGTCGGTTCCAGAAGCTATTTTCTCAAGATACCGGTTAGTCGTTGCCGTTATTCACCGGCTGGGTGCGTGGAATCTGTTGGAGGCTGGTTTCAACTTACCATTCTTCACAGACTCATCGTGAAACCACGAGCCAGTCGCGCCTTCTCGGAATCTGTACTGGTATTGGCCCGGAGCTAGTTTGAAGTCCTGGAAGAAAAGGTATTCAGTCGAGTAGAGGCCCGGATCAAGTTCTGATTCGACCTCTATCGTCTTAACGTTCAGCTCCAATGGCTCCCATTGAGGTTCCGAAAAGGTGCCGGCAACGAAGATGGTAGGCGAATCAGTCGGACGACGGACGGAGATGGTAACAGTCTCAGCAATGGATTCCACCATTGTTATGATCGTCAAGGTCGTAACAGTCGTCAAGTGTCAATCAACAGATCAAAGCGCAAGGGAGACTTTTAAGAACAAGTACACAGTAGGGATATCGAATAACTCGATGGAATAATATACAAATGGCAAGGACGGGGAACGAAAAGAGAAGAGGCCTCCCAGACAATGGATCGGGTAATAGGGTTGCGAGACGGGAGGTAAGGGAGGTATGTAAAACTTTGGAGGGGTGATGGAGGTGGGATTGGTCAGGTCAGGATGGATGGAGTTTGCTTGATGATCAAACCAAACTCACAATTGGGATAGAGTAGTTATCAGGATAGTAGTTAATGAGTAGGAGGAGGGGAGGGGAAAGAAGGGAGGGAAAGGAGAAAGGCCGAGTCAATCATGGGCAACATTAAAAAAAAAAAAAAAAAAAAAAAAAAAAAA